>JAGDQP010054669.1:0-13299 GCA_022664845.1 Lepisma saccharinum
TCTTCTTGCTAAATCTCTACAATCAGATCTGGAGGACTGATAGCTTCCCTCCTAGTTGGCGAGAAGCTATTGTCATTCCCATTCTAAAACCTGACAAAGATAAACTAAACCCCACCAGTTACCGGCCCATTGCTCTCACTAGCTGCGTATGCAAGCTATTTGAGAGAATGATAAACCGACGGCTAATGTGGTACTTGGAGCATAACAACTTGCTTTCCAATGATCAGTGTGGGTTTCGCCAATATCGCTCAACTGTCGACCATCTTGTCAGGTTCGAGTCTATTGTTCAGAATGCATTTCTCCGGAATGAACATGTTCTTACTGTGTTCTTCGATTTAGAGAAGGCCTATGATACCACCTGGAGATATGGCATACTCCGCCAGCTTCATAATTGGGGAATAAGGGGTCACATGGCCCATTTTATAACAAATTTTGTTAGCGATCGCTATTTTCGTGTGCGTGTTGGTGATCGTTTCTCAGAGCGTTATTTACAGGAGAATGGCGTACCTCAAGGGAGTGTGCTGAGCGTAACACTGTTCGCTATTGCAGTGAATAGTGTTATGGCTTGTATTCGCCCCCCTGTGCAAGGTCTTTTATATGTTGACGACTTGACAATTGTCTGTAAGTCTGCGAATATCAACCTCGCAGCCCGGTAGCTCCAGTTGACGCTTAATCGTCTTGTTGACTGGTCACACCAGACTGGTTTTCGTTTTTCACCAACGAAGACAGTCTGTGTCCACTTCTGCCGTAAACGAACTTGTTTCGTGGACCCAGATCTCTATCTTGGAGACAGACAACTCCAGTTCGTCGAGGAGGTACGATACCTCGGTTTATTATTTGATACCAAGTTAAATTGGCGTAGTCACCTTCGCCAAATTAAAATTTCCTGTACGAGAGCTCTGAATTTATTGCGTGTTTTAAGTCATCCCACTTGGGGTACTGATCGTACAACCTTGTTGCGCCTTTATCGCGCACTCATTTTATCTAAGCTTACCTATGGTTGTCACGCTTATTCATCTGCACGATTCTCAGCGTTACATACGCTGGATAGTGTGCATCATGCTGGAATTCGACTCTGCACTGGCGCGTATCGCACAAGTCCTGTCACCAGTCTGTGTGTTGATGCCGCTGAACCACCGCTCGAGATTCATAGGATGTACTATGTGTTGAGCTACCTTGCTAAGATATCATCTTTGGCAAGTCACCCAGCACATAACTTAATCGTAAACCCAATCCAACGAGCCCTATATGAACGCCGTGGTCACGCTACCCGACCACTTGGCATCCGAGCATCAGAGTTATTGGAGAATCTTAATGCAGACCGCCCAACTGTCTGTCCTGTCCGTTTTAGTCTCCGTCCTCCGTGGACACTTGTCCGCCCACGGATTGATCTTTCTTTGTCACACTTCAAGAAATCGGAGACCTCCATGATTGAGTTCCAGCAGCGTTTTCGTGCGATGCAGAGTCAGTACCCACGTTTTATCTCTGTTTTTACAGATGGATCCAAATCAGATGAATCTGTTGGATGCGCGTTTATTGTAGAGGGGGAAGCCCGCCAATTTTGTCTTAATCCCAAAGCCAGTGTTTTTACTGCTGAGCTATATGCTCTTTTAAAGGCTTTGGATTTTAGTCTTGTTCATGGTTTCAACCGCATCCTTGTTTGTACAGATTCGAAGAGTGTTGTTCAAAGCCTCGACAATATGTATTCGAAACATCCGCTCGTGCAAGATATTCTCTGTAAGACACACGCCATCTGCTCTGGCGGTGGTGAGGTTGTCTTTTCGTGGATACCAAGTCATGTTGGTATCCATGGCAATGAATTGGCAGACGAAGCTGCTCGTGAGGCCTCTTTAGGAGCTAACATTGATATACATCATGTCCCATTTCAGGACATGATGATATATTATAAGCAAGTTACTCGGAATGAATGGCAGCGACGATGGGATGACGTAGCTGTGAATAAATTGAAAGAAATTAAGGTAACGGTTGCTCCATGGAAATCATCTTACCGAGATAGTAGGCTTGAAGAAGTTCTTTTATGTCGTCTACGGATAGGCCACAGTCGCCTAACACATGGATATCTGTTACGAAGATTGGATCCACCACGTTGTCATAATTGCAATGTATTTTTAAGTATTCGTCACGTGCTTTTAGATTGTCCCGGATATAATCATCTCAGACAACATTATAACATCCCCAATGACATGGCGTCATTGTTAGGGGATGAACCTGGTATGTTGCGGAGAGTTTTTAGTTATGTCCGTGAGACAGGATTATCTCCGTCTCTCTGAGACGATTATGTCACATAGCTGTTATGTTTTATGTAGTATTATTTTATTTTTGTGAAGGCCTATTTACAGCCTTCACGTTTTTACCTTTTCTGCTAAAGACCATCTACATCTTTAGTTTTTATTACGATTTTATTTTTCTGAAGAGCTTAGATCTTCATCTTTTATATCGTTTTATCATTTTATTTAACAGCTATTTTTAGACGTGACAAAGATAAGGGGCTTCCCCCGTATCGGGACGGGCGTAAGCCATAGTGCTGTTACCGCCCATACAATTAATTTTATCTTTATCTTTTTCAAGAGGGGGAGATTTCTACACGAACGACGCCCCACAGTCTGCATAAAAATCTGATTTTGATGAGAACTGTTTGAACGCGTTAATGCATACGAATACCACGGAGGTTGACCACATTGATTGGCTGTGACCATTCTACCGTCGGAAGACATCGTCACTCTGTGGGGAAGATACAGAAACTTGGTGCGTGGGTTCACCACATGTTCAGCGACAACAATAAAGGACAACGTTTAACCATTTGTGCCTTTTTAGTAGATCGGTATCTTTTCCTCGACAAAATATTAACACTTTTAGTCCAGAAATGTCACGGTTGACGAAAAATGGTGCATGTACATGAACGTCACACAAATGAAGCAATGGCTCAGCCCAAACAGAAGGGGAACACGTGGTATGAAAAGTGAACTGCATACTCGCAAGATATTATTTGTCCGTTTGTTGGGATCAAAAATTTATTACTCATTGCTCCCCAGTAATATGACAATAAATGCTGCGTTGTTTTGCGAACTATTGTGTGAAGTTCAAGCGGGTATTGTGGGTATCCCATTATTATCCAGATGAACAACGCTATACCTCAGACTGCAACCATGACAAAAACAACCCTTCAGGAGCTGGGAATGGATGTCTTACTACATACGATATACTTTCCAGACCTCGCGCATTCGGACCATCATCTATTCCGTTCAGTGTCAATTATATGGCACATAATTATTACAATGTCAACTGCATTGCGCATCACTTTCTTATGCGACGACGCGACACTGAACTCTTAGTTTGATGTTTTCTTCGCCCAGAAACCACAAAGTGACCGCGAAGTTCTGAATTATGGGAGACAGTTGTGCGGAATGGTAGAGAATATTTTATTTATTAATGTTCTAGAATTAGTGTCTCATTCGATTCATGATTAGTGAGGTTAAGAAACACCGACACAATTTCTGCACCAACCAAATATTTCAAAATACGCCAAACGTTTCTTACGCATAAAATATTAATGTATGTAAATAATAGGCATATATAAATAATATCTATGTATCCTCCCGTTGAGCCTATAAGGTCTCATATTCTTCTAACTGTTCCTTCAGTGGCTGGAATTTCGGGAATATATATATATATATATATATATATATATATATATATATATATATATTACAAACATCCTCTTAAAAACCCCAGGTATCGAAATTGTAATTTCCGTTGGCCTAAAAAGCTGCAATGGCATGAAATTTCGTTTTATAAGCCACACAACACACACTTAAAAAATGTTGCGTTTCCTTTAAAAAAAGGATTTTGAAAAATAAGATGTTAAAATGTCTAACTAGAAAAACTCGCCACAAATTTAAACCAATACGATACTGACTTATTGCATTACTTGTCATGAACGGAAAGTTCTCCATCTTTCCTAATAAGTCCACCGCGAGTTCCCCTTTTTTCCGAATGGCTCGGAATAACAGGGAAGTAGGATATTATGGCCAATAGTAGTAGTCTGAGCTCACGATTGTGTTCACGAAAGGGTCTCAAACAAATTCATTTGGCCCGGGCCACATATTGCCCTGTGACGCCACTGGTTGAACCTATTAGCACTAACGACTAGATTGGTATCTTGTTGTTTTTAAATACATGTAAGAAGCTTGTTCTGGTTAGGTTAAATTAAGTTAGATTACCAATTTATCGATTACCACGGGAATCAATAGTTAGATTACCAAGGGAATAACTTTGGGGTGAAGGCAAAGGTATCTCCTGTCCGATGCGTACGCGTCGTGAAAGGCACATGGAGGATGTGGAGGTTGCGCCCCGAATATTCTCGATCCACGGCACGAAGTGAGGTGTGGTGCTTAGTCCACGCGCGACCGCTTTTGATTTGATTTGTTGTCTAATCACTTACAAGACTATAGTCCAATTTACAAGCGACATAGTGACAATCGGCATGGCGAACCGATGGTGGTTTGCACTTTCCATCAGTTAAAAATGGAATCCAAGGACGGGACCTACAGTTTAAGGTGAGCTCCGAACCACTTATGTCCCTACCGGGAATCGAACCCGGGACGCACGCCTTGATTACAAGGCAGCGAGCGTTACTGCTCATCTACAAGAGACATTACCATCCAAGGTGCCCAGAAATAACAAATGCAGTCTGAAACTCAATTTGATAGGTGGATGAGTGCGAGAAAAGTTTTAGGACTTCAACAGTGGTCGCCCGATTCGTAGTCAGATGCTCTGAGCCACGGAGACTCGACTCCCAATTCAATTTGGAAAACATCAGAATTCACTACTTTTTCAACTTCACATTCATATTTATGTAGTAAACCAAGTTCATACAGAAAGTAATATAAATCCACGTGAATGTCGCGCACAGATACGAATTAATGCTGAGAAAGCGGCAGCAAGAGAAGGATGGTTGGTTAAAATTAGGTTATATTTTCCCGTTTTTCCTTCCATCTGTGACTGTTCCTCCTTATTTAGTGTTTTCTGAGTTAATTGCTATATTCTATATGTGTTCTATATGTGTATACCGCATTTGGAAATTCGAGATACTATTGCCTCTTTACAGGAATTTTTTGAAAGCTGGTTCCCAGAATGGAAACTGTTACCTTAGGTTAGCTTTGCGGAACCTCAGACTTCCAAGAGACTGAGCGATTGTGCTAAATACACAGTTAAGATGTAATATCGTTAATGAACATAACTTGCTATCGTCGATTCTAAAATAAGTAGATTGATCGCAAAAGGCACGATTCATATTCCAGGGGTCTCAAAGTGCACGATACTCTGTATAGTAGCAACTTGCACGGTGGCTAAAGGCAAGGACTCCTAGAAGCGTGGCACTCTTCCAACTACTGCAAGCATCCTGCAGTAAAACAATGCTTGTCCAATATTTTTATCCTTCCTGTATTGCAGCACAATGCTAACAATGTAAGTCATACCCGGTGGATTGCATTCTGACGGCGATACAGTGTATTCTTATGTGCCATGACGATTAATAAGTTTTGCTCTTGGTGAATTTCAAGAATACTGCTACTTTCTTTTGTTGGCGCTCATTAATTTAATTTACCAACTAAAAATGAAGGATTTATGTTTACACAATATGCAAATAATAATAATAATTTCCTGCGCACTAGAAATTTTGCGTTACTAGCTAGCTACTGGTATGTCGAAAAAATATTTACTGGCAATAATTTAGTAATTCGCAAATGCGGGTCTCTTGAAAATCAACACACACTGGCAGCGCTGCTCGCTTGCTACCATACGTTTATTGTTACGGTAACTTTGGAAACACATTACATTTGTTGTCGTTACGGAAAAGTTTCGAGTTTTCATGAGGTAATTAGACATCTCTGACAAGTGAATAATTACTTGTTATTGTTAAGATTACTCAATGGAGCACATTAATGGTGGTCGCTGAAGTAATAGCCATGCCGCCTCACAACTCTTTATTTATGCGGTTGATAATAATAGCTAATAAGCATGACTCTCCAAATTCTATGAAACAACGTATATTGTACAGCGAGTGAGCGAGAAGATATCTGTCTTGGCAAGAGAGTTTTCCCGCTGGGCTCGAAATATCAGAAAATAAAATATTCGGCCAACAGTATCAGTGTGCGCTCAAGATTGTGTTCGCGAACGGGCATCAATAAAGTTGACTTGCCCCCAGTTCCAGATGTCCTTACGCCGCCACAGATCTCTGGAATTTTACAATAGTTGGGAAATGATTTGAAGTTTATTTGGAGTTTGAGCGTTGGCATATCCTTTTAATCTACGTATTTTTTTTGCAGAAAGGAAATGAAAAAATACATTTCCAGATGCAACAAAATAGATAAATAACAGCACTTTCCCGGTAACCGGAAAAATAATTTCACGAACCTGATATTGAAAATCGCTTGCTTAAGGCAGGCACGTATCTAGAAGTTGGTTTCTCGCGAAACCAGAGTCTTCAGAAGAAAGGTCCGAGATCTATCTGCGTGTGAAATTTACGTAAAATACATATAATTTTGCCATAAAATATACTAATTTTACTGAAAATATCCGATTTGTAGGTGGGTGAGTCCGGACCCACCACCACTCCTAAATTATCCCTGGCTTAAGTAGTCCGAGAATGTATGGACACATTCCTCAACATGTCAAATGTTGGAAACCGCTGCCTTAAACTAATAGACTGGGTTGCCATCACGCAGATTTCAAGAAATTTGTTAAGAAATGAGAGCTTTATTAGCCATCCAACAAACATTTCAGGAAGTCTTTCAATTTCTATTAATGAAGCAAGGTTTTGAAAAACGTTGTTACCAAATCAGACAGGATAAAAAAATATATTTTTATAAATGATTTTAAATTAAAACACTTTATCATTATCTTCCCTGACTGCACTGTAAGCATACTTAAGTTTGAAATAAAAAGTCACTTCATCAATCATGTAGTTCATTCAGTTATTAGCAGAGGGTAGTGATGGTCATTAGTAAATTAGATGTTTTCTAATTTCTTGAAAAGGTCAGGTATCTCACTTGGCATTCATTTATGACAGTTTTGGTTTTCGGAACCGAAGTTGAGTCTCATTATCTAAAGAAACAAATGTGACAATACATTTTAAATATAATTGATTCTCGTCTACATCGTTAATAATTCCTGTCTTCACTAAATTATCTAAGTATTTAATTTATTACCAAAACCTAAAATTAAAAATTCCCCTTGGGTTACAAAAAAATCCCATTTGCGGGGAAAACGAGGAAACTTTACAACTTGGTCCGATTTTTGGACTTAGAATCTTTACGACGTAAAATTTTATATTATTGAATATCACCCTTGTTTGGTTATATATCGCACACAAATACCTTACGCAATTCTGCTTACCATTGCAAGTATGCAAATTTATACGATGTTTACATATATTTGGTTCTAAAAAAAAGAAATGTCAGCTATAGACTTGCGACTATATTTTTGTCCATAACTGTACCGGTAGTATTGATCAATTTAGTACTATTTACTAAACATCGTATCAAATTAATTTTAAGAAGACATTTGAACGGCTTGTCACTCTTCGTACATCTTTTCCTGTTTGAAAAATTTTGAGGAGTAAATGGAGTCAAGCCCACTATGGTAAGCGGAGCTGCTCCATTTTAATCACTTCACTGCCCTTGTACTCTTCACGTTTTCATTTGATGCAATTTAACCTAATCAAAAAAAACCTAACTTAACCGCAGTTATCGTAGTATATTAAAGCTTAAGAAAACAAAGTATGGAATTACATTAAGAAAGCGATAAGCACAAGGATGGTAAAGGGATTAAAATGGAGCAGCTCCAAAATTTCTTTATTGGCATCTAATCAAGTTCATTCACCTCCATCACATCACAAGGCTTGCAAGGATTTCTATTTTAATTAGCCTTGAAAATTATAAAAATAAATTAAATTTCCTACTCTAAAACAATAGGAACTTCGTACGAAGATCTTTATTATTAACGCCCCACTCAAGGCACCAATTCTTCCTTTTGTTCTATCTGCATGTCTGTAATAAGAGCTGTATAATCAATTCCAATCATGTCAAGACATACTAAAGTCAACTTCAGAAGAGAAATGGAAACCGACAGTTTATACATCAACCAGAAGCTCAACTTCCTTCCTTGTGTTCAATATTTTTCTCTTATAGTTTAATTTTCTGTTACCACGTGTATCTGCAACAATAGGCTATTAGACAATACAACTACGTTGAAACGAGGAAAACACTCGAATGAAGCAATCCAAAAATCTGTAGGTTATCCGAAAATGTCACTTTTCCCAAAATCGTCCGAGTTTACTCCAAAATCAGATTTCTTGGGTTTCTTACTGCTCCGCTTATCCACTGAAAGATTTAGTTCTTATTTGTACCAATACCTTCCCTCGGTAAAACCTATTTTATGTACTCTCCATATTACGTTTATACTTGCTTTCAGTTATATGAATTCCAGTCTTTCATAACTAACCTTTAAAGTAGGATACGATGATTTCAAGGTTTCCACGTCCTCATCAGTTATACCAGCAACACGATGGAGTGATAACTCTTTCAAGAATTTTAAATTTATTGGAATAAGGCGCAAAAACTCTCCAGTGAGTCCAGAAATGCTGTATAATCGAAGAGTTGTCAATCGTGTACATTTTATAATAATACATTCCATTCCCGCGCTGGATATATGAGTATTGGAGCGTGTCCATATTTCCAGATATACCAAACCAGAACAGTGGATAGCTATATTACGAAGACAAGTATCATCCAATTGGCACCAGAACATATCTAAATATTGCAGATGTGCTAAATTTGTGCTTGTGAAGAAATGACGGAAACCAAGAGCTGTTAGAGGAGTTTCCCAAGTCCAAACATCACATTTAAACTGTAAATACTGCAGGTTAAGTTTTGCGATACTGTTCAAAGACTCATCAGTAACACCTTCGAAGGAAACGAATTCAAATTTTTGTAACTTCGTACATAATTGTAATTTGTGAACTCCAATATCAGTGACCTTCTTTGCCTTTAACAACAACTCTACTAACATATTCTTTTTGTTTTCAATCAAATATTCAAGATCTTCATCAAGGAAGTCATCAGCGAATGGTATATGCAGCTTTGTGATACATTCACAACAATCAACTATGGATTTCATTTGTTTACTTTTAATACCATCATTTAAAAGAAAGTGATCTGAAATGGTCAATTCCTTTAAATTTCGAAAACACGCGATTTTATCAAAGCATTTTACACTGAGCTTCCACACGTTAATGGTCAGTAACTCAATATGATTGTTGGTGTCAGCCACTCTTTCAAGTAGTGAGGGAGATATTGAATTGGTACCCATAATATGAAGACCACGAAGGTTTGTACACTTCTTGCAAGCAGTTCGCAGAATATAATTAAATCTCGTTGTGAAATAAGCTTCTACATAGCCCATGTTACTAAGGTTAGTGAGTGCATTACGAATACCCTTTCTTGATTGACGGGAGGTAAACATGAGTTTAAATTTATTCAAATAATTTTTGTCATTTACCAACTGATTCCAACGGACACAAACGGTGCGAATTACAACAAACATTTCTTTAGATCCTAAGAAAGAAAATATTTTTAACAAAATCTCATCTGGCATTAAATTGATGTGTGGTCCGGAAACAAGTTTCTGTTGCTCTTCCGATTTTGACTTCTTTCCAAGTCTATTACCCATTTTGTTTTATTTGTTATCACTATGTGAGTTTCTCAGTACAAAATTTCTTGTAAACCAAACTTTTATGAATTTTAGTCACAAATAACCATGAATTCAAATAAGGCCATTTCTACCCCCCACGCTTTCATTCTTTTTTCTTTCTTTCCTTCTTTGTTCACGCGAACCAAGATGTACAAATATCCGGTTATCCATTTCCGTGCTTTATCCTCATTGGCTAAATGTTGTGTGACTACAGTTGGAAGGCATTCTAGATTGTAGTAGCTTAGCATAAGCTCGATTCTCGTTATGTTAGGTGTTCACTGAAGATTCGTATGATCTGCACGTTTTTTTTTTAAGTTCCTTAACAAAGCTGTATTGCTTCGATTGTTTTCCAGACATGTAGTAAGTTTGAACTGGTAAATTGATATTCTTTTGACTCCTACTATCTTCAGGTAGTACAAGGTTCTGCACGTTTTCGCTCGAACATCTTTGTACGTAATACAAGGGTTACTTACGAAGTTAAGGCAACTATTTTCTGTCGGAAGAAGACGTGGAACTATAGAATGTGACAAAAGAAAAAATATGCAACCAATTGATGGAACTTACGGATAAAGGCGCTCCAGGGCCCCACGGCCAAGGGGGCCCCGAAGACTTTTTACAAAAATATTAAAAAAAACATTTTACCATAAATGTTTTAAAAAATGACTTGGCTTACTCCTATATAATTTAGCGACCTTTTTGAAAATGTTGAGTGAGTGCCCCCATCATAAAGTTAACGTAACATTTATTTTCCCGCTCCAGGACCCCCAATGGTATTAATCCGGCCCTGGTTAAAGGTGAGAGACCATGGACTATAGCAAACAAACACAGTTTCACCTCTCGTTGCAAGACTGATACTTTCTTCCTTCAAAATGACCGACTTGAACGTTTAGTGGCACCTGAACAATCACTCCATGGATGAATCATTCACTGCCAACGATTAGGAAGACGGCGAATCCCATCTTAGTATAGGCGCTAGCTTACGTTGAGTATGCACTGAAGGAGTCAGAGATTTTTTACTTTTAATTTTGATAGTAGAGACCTTGGTAAGTACTCAAACCATGTCATATTTCCAAGGTGTGGCTGACAACCGCAGGGAGAGGGTAAAAATACCAGAAACCAATCACGGAATCGATCATAACTCGCCTACTAAACATGGTAATTGAATAAATTTTTTTTTAAAATTGTACATAATAAAGATTTTCTATAATACATATCCTGACACAAAAATCCTTTAATAATTTTGTACTGCTGTTTATTAGTGTTTTGTTTTCCTCACCTCTGTGTTTATCGCGTTTTGCTAATGTTTTGATTTCTGTACTTCCTGTGCTGGCAGACGGCGAATAGAGTCCAACATTTTTACGAGTTTGAGGGCAGTTTTGTGGATCCCAAATAACACTGATATGAACCAGTACCTGAATGTATTATTTTCAGACAAAGGCTGCAATTAACAGTCGGATATGTGCCGTAATATTTTAAAATAGTACAATAACATGTAAGAAATCGTGCTTTAGTATGCTTAGGTAAGTTAAACTGCAGGTTTGCAGTAAAGTCAGGTATTCTGTTTATATACGGTATTTGTTTAGTAGGCACTAGGCGCTCTTGTCGCAACCGGTCATTCAATTGCTTTGGCTTTAGTAAGGATATACATTCAAACGAGTAACAAAGTACCTTTATATGCTAAGGGTTCACTTTACTTTATAGCCTGTAAAAATGTAACATTTACAGAAGAAAGGGAATGGTTTATTTTTATGGCCCGCAAACAAATGTAAAATTTACAGGAGAAAAAGAAGAGTTCACTTTATGACCCAAACTTATGAATGGCTGCCCATGTGATTGACAATCCAATAAAATAAGATTGCATACTGTAACCTGCAAAAGAAACTTGAAGGTGATCTGTGAGGGTTAGCTTACCTCACTCCCTGAAAATCCACTTACCTCAAGCTTACTTTTAGTATGGAACAAGTAACATTTTGGATCTTGTACGCTCTGCGAGTTTAGGAAAAGCTCTGGAATTAGCATTTTTGAATACTTTCGTTCATTTTTTGTTTTTCAGCCAATTTACGGGATCATATTGCAACTAGGTATAAGAGAACCTATGTCAAAATCAAGGTAAGTCTGCGAAGTTCATTTCTTTAATTGAAATACAATCAGCATTCTTGTTTTCCAAATTCAAACAATTTGCACAAGACTTCTTTGGCTTGCGACTAGAGACAGGATAAACACCCGAGGATGAGTCATTCTCGCGCATGCACATTACTCCTTAAAGATAAATATTACTTCCAATCATAGGCTTCCAGTTACAAATTTAGCGTATTGGTAGCATGTCGGAAGGCTGATCAAAGAACCCGGGTTCGACACCTGGTGTAGTTTCTTTTAGCTTTCTCCCTTCATGAAAATATCTTTTTTTTTTCTTTTTTATATATAAAAAATTATATATAAACGCATTAGGAAATTTAATAAAATTAGTGAACAAAAGGATATGGAGGTTAGGTAAGTCAGGTTCGGTATTTTCTTTATTGCACGTGCGATAAAGGTGCCGTTCCTGTCGCTAATCACATGTTTCTTTGTGCTTGTCAAAAGTGTATTGAACATTACGGGAAACTATTGATATTAAAGAGTGAAAAGTATTTGACTGGACCGTGGATCGAACCCGGGACCTTTGGGTTACCGTGCGCTACCCAATGCGCTACCAACGGTACCTACAGAGGCTTGATGTACAGAAAAAATCGGACGTTGCCCCAATTTCATCTTTGGATATTACGGGAAACGTTTTTTTAAAATCTTTATGTGCATTATTTTTGGCCTTGCAAGTCAAAGTTGTACTTACCACAGAGCCGCATTCCACTGTATACGCTAAAGCTTATAATGGAACCTACTGCCTTAACGTGCATATAAAACGTTTACGTACTTCCTTGTATACAGAGGACCAGGATATCCTCATAGTTCGATTATCTGGAATCCTCCGAGACTATGACCGGGGTTAAGGAAAAGTACTCAAAGGAGTAGAAAAGCGACTTTACGTATTCTGTACAAGGATTAAAATTACGGTATTATTCCTCAGTTCAGAGATCAGAGAACGACAAACTAATGTATAATTAACATGAAGATATAAAGTATCAATTGGTATAAACTATTATTATCATGAAGACAACGTATATTTCGAAAATTACCGCCACATTAATTAAATAATACTTAATTTATTAATTATTTCTGCTTATCGAGTTCTGAAAGAGCTTTTAGCGGATACTGAATAAGATATAAATGGAAGAGGATCATTGTAAGATCCTCAGTCACGAAAGAAGGGAGGTAGAAATGAAGTGGTATCACATACCGGACCAGTGTGCGAATTAGGTTATTTTTCCAGGGAGGGATAAGGTACTTGATATTGTTTACTTGTAACTTAACTGGAATATAATTGACAATATTTCTGATAATATTATGATAATTTGAGGTCTAAGATTCAACTTGTCCTCGGTACCAGAATATAATAGTACAAATTTAAGTGCTCAACTTCACGCGATCCCATGC
>JAGDQP010054670.1:0-13298 GCA_022664845.1 Lepisma saccharinum
ATATTTCTTAGGAAAGAAAATTTAGAGAAAAAGCTATCAGGGAAGAAAGGCAAAAGAACAGAAGCAGGAAAGTTACATACAGTAAGGCAATGTTCATGATTGGGGGGAGGGAACAAAACAGAGTATGCTGGTTCATTTATACCGTGGTAAATGATTTAGGATTGAGAATTTTCCGGGTACTAACACGGAAGGTTCGTTAAAAAGTACAGCTGTGATATGAAGTGTTTTGGAGTACAGAGAGATGAGGTAACTGAATTGAAGGAGTAACGATAATCCGAATGATGAGAGGTCTCGCTGAAGTAGAGACGGAGGATACAGCAGAGGAGAAGGTTGGAGAACTGTCAGGACGAGAAACTCTTGTGAGCAATGGATGGTCGATAATTAGACTAGGTTAAAAAAAAAAAAAAAAAAAACAGGAGGGATTTTGCAGCAGAACATTTTGAATATAACAGATTGACGAGAAGCATCTACATGGGTCTAGCTTTGGTCAGAATCGTGTTGACACTGATCTACGATAGTCTATTTTAGGGCAAGAAGAAAAGGCTCTGTCGATTTCAGGGGAAGCAGCGACGATGAGCTGTCCTATTTTGAGAAGTGTCTGGACTACCAGAAGGTTAGTATGGTACAGAGTCAGAAGATTGGAGGTCAGGGAGCTTCACAGGAAGTTAGATAGAATTTCCTGTGATGCTCGGAACGGTCTGATTATTTACGGAGGACGTGACGAGGCTATTCCCGTTCCGTATAAGCTGAGGAGCGGTTATTGAAATAGTCTTGAAGTACTTACCGGCCTAGATGAGTACCGTCATCGGGGATGAAGTCGATCACAACTAAATGCTCTGTATTTGCAATCCTAGCATTTCGTTGTTGCGTGTAACTATGCTAATCCCTTCGTACCAATGATACTAAGGTACTAGCGTTGTTTCATGTAGCCACGCTGCGGTTGGTGTGCAAAAACACAACATTTGGTAATGATCGACTTCACCCCTGATGACGGTAGTCTTCAAAGGAAATCATCTCTCACTTCTAACGTTTCGAGAGTTAATGCTGCTTTAACGCTAGATGTTTGTTGTTAGAAGAATAGAAGGAAGTGAGATAAAGCTTAAGAAAACGTGCCATGGACTTAGACACGTTAAATACCATTGTTTATTTTTTCCTTGTATTCTTAAGCTATATTTCACGTCCTTCTATTCTTCTTACAAAACATCTAGGCGTTTTTCCTTTCTGTCATCATGAGAGCACCATTAGCTCTCGAAACGTTTGAAGTGAGAGATAATTTCATCATCTGAAGACCACTTATCTACGCCGCTCTACCTATCTACCAAATAGCATTCCTTTAGTCTTCAGCGCATCATGACTTTCTTATAGTCTTGAAGTAGATTGCCAAAGGAACACAGATGCGTGCGTATGGTATGGGAGAGAGGGTATGTATGGGAGAGTGCAAATGGTTAAATTATATCCTGTTGTAGGTTTACTGTGGAGGTCTGTCTCAAGTTAAATTAAATTTATTTTAAGGCCTTTAGGCTACTATGGCTCAGGAAATTTAAACTTCGCTTGATAATTTTAGTCCTCTGCATGAAAAACCTAAAACGTAATCATAATGGTATCCAAATATGATTGTTGAAATAGAAGCAGTTCCATTTCTCAGGACTCTTCTTCACCCAGAAGAGACGGAATATCAAAGTTGATTTTTGTGCACTGTTAACATACCGGTATCAAAGTATCTCGAAGGTTGACTGATATATGCTTCGTTTTCTTTTATGAACTTTTGAAAATCCAAAGAATCGTATATGTCCAATAGCTCTGGTGGAACAAAATATAAAATCTGATTTCTTCGCACGTAATATATTTATGTCAGGAGTAAACTACGGTAAAAATTTGAACTTTAATATTTGAATTTGAAGTGAACTTCAAATTTGGTGAAATCTGGTGTGAATAATATTCGGGATCGCTGTGGTATGGAAATTGGAGATTCTTATCTCTGGTGGGAAAACAGATATAAATCTACTTTTTTAAGACGTTGGGCACCTACGTCAGAAGAAACTAAGTCTAATCGGAGACGATAAAACACGCAATGTAATTGTGAATGCGTTTATAATAACATCTTCATGGTACAATCGGAGTAGTTGTATCACCGTTGCCAAAGAAAAGGATTAAGGTGGCGGCATCAGAGCTTTAAAAGTACATTTAGGCTAATGTAAAGCCAAGATCTCCAACAAAAGATGGCAGCACTATCTCCGTATAAGTTTAACTTATTTTAATCGTTGTACGGAATTTCAATATTGCTCCTACAAATTCAAGATTAGAGAGTTCAAATTTTCAGGAAAGGAAGTTCATAACCAATTCAACAGTTCTATCTGTAACGATATTATTTTTTTTGTTCATTGTTGAAATCGCTTTATTCTTGTAATGGGTATCCAAACCTAAAACAATGAAACTCTTTCATCAATGAACAGGAAAGAAAATTAAAAATCGGCACGGATCGAAATCCCGAAATAGTTATGAATTTCCTTCCTATCGAATTTGTAGGAGCGGCATTGAAATTTCGTGCAACGATAAAAATATATTATACATATACGAAGATAGTGCTGCCATCTTTTGTTGGAGATCTTGGCTTTACATTGCCCATCATAAAAGTTATGTTGAATGAATCGGCAACTCATGTTTCTAGTAAATCCTTTCGATATTCAGAAAGAGGCTGCGTTGTCATTAACTGTTTTATATTTTGTGAGTCTCAGTTGTTCAGTGGTGAACACACACACACATTCAACATTTGTTGTCTACATCGTTAGTAGGAAGAGGAAGTGCAGTTACGTATCGATCAAGCTATTAAAAGTAACATATGGGTGATAGCCACTGATAAATGTACACACGTTCAAAGAGGAAACATTAGGAATCGCAGTAGAAATAAATTAAAATATTTTTGTTGAATTTTCTGGCAGTGTTCGTGTTTGGATTACTGGTACAAAAGTTTACTGGTGTCGACTCTTATGGCTGTTAACTGGAATTAATGTTAATAATGTATGGCACCAGTTTCCGGCCACAGAAAAAAGTACCGCAGAATGGGGTGAAGTTGACGAATATTCAATTCTCAACCATTGTCTCAACTTTATGTGATGATGGTGATTGGTGTTCTGCCCTAAGTTTCCTGGGCAGGTGAACCGATGGTGATTTGCCATTGCATTTCATCGGATGAATATGTAAAAAGAAAAAGACCTACAGTTTAACGTTGGCTCGGAAACTTTGGTGTCTCAACCGGTACCCATTGATTAAAAGGCTTACCACTAATCCCCCCGGAAGGGTCTAGATTAGAGATTGAGTCTCATTAAAAGGAATTTTCGCGGCCTTCTAGAATTTTCTACCCAATGGTTCAAAAGAAGGAATCGATTTTCTGTGTGAATCTTGTGCGGGAGTCAACTTTGATGACTAAGATATAGAATAAGCTATTTTTTTTTTAAATTAGTCCTAGTATTGATCCAGTAGCTCAGGCAATTATTGTTTATTTTACCACGTAGAAAGTTACCATTTTTTAAATTTACTTATGACAAAATTTACGAGCTAAATTAACAGAAAACAACAGTAATTAACAGACATTCTTTGGTTTTCAATGCCTAGAACGTTGTATTATCTGTGATATATATTTACTACACATATTGCAACTGGGGTCAGAAAATGAAAAAAAAAAATGCAGGTAGGATCGATAATTTTCGGCCATATGGAAGAAGCAAAATTATGTTGGTGGAGTGAATTAGATTTCAATAAAGACATAAAATTTAAGTGATATGAAAGTTGCCGACGGTATGAAAGCAGGTTATGTGTTTGCAACACTGCTTTTAGTTCAGGATTCGCTCTTTTTTCTTAATTGGCGGCAAGAGTTACTGTTGGGAGATATTACGAAAGAATTATCAGCGGTTGGTGCAAATAAAAGAATAGACATAAAGTAATACCCACCAAAATTAACATTCATTACGCACCAGAAACATGTTAGGCAGCCCTTCCACACATGCGTTTACTGCGTGTTTATCTTGGGATTCTTATCGCATGTGCAATAAAAAATATACCGAATCTGACCAATAACCTCCGTCTAATCAGTGGTCACTCATTATTTTATTAGTTAACAGAGAATCGCGTGTGCAGTACAAAAATACCGAACTTGATTCCTAACCACCTAAAATTATTATTATTTTGTTAACAGTAAATTTAGTGTCCAAAAAAAAACAAAACCACCGAACCTAACTCCTAACCTCCACCAAAGCAATAGTCATTATTTTACGGAAACTGTTATCATAATATCTCGATGGGTGTTTGAGATCTGAGACCACTGTAAGAGTCACCACACTGACTCCAAACATGGTGGATTCTCGCTGTTCTACTAAGTAAATTTGAACTTTACCTTTTTATATCACAAAGGAGACGTCCGTATGATACTTAATTTTGCATGCGCTTTAGGAACTGCTGTATGCCAAATACGACGTAAAAGAGATCGATTGCAAAAATTCCAAGTGGAAAGGGCAACGAAAAGTGATGTGCACAGCAATTTTCACGGTAGAAGTTGTTGAGTGAAAAAATTCAATACCGGTAAAACGCGTTTGTGGTCGTAGTGCCTAAAGTAGTGACGTAGGGGCGAGGAAAAGAACAAATGTTGCAAGTTTCAACAATGTAGCATTAAAATATGCCTAACAACAAGTTGCACTATCTGCACCATATAATGTTTGTTATATTTTATTTTCCTTTATTTGTGTTACATGTTTTGAGTAAGTCTCACAAGTGTGGTTGGATACTAGCAATTAGCATTCAGTTAGTGGAACCCAGTGGCTGGAAACTAATATTTTTTTTCTATGTATCAATTCTATCTTTCTTACGGGTTACAAATATGTTTCTTCATTTGATACAGAGTTAATTCAAATACAATACATGGCGCAAACTACTTATTGAGTCAAATATTTCCTTTTTATTATCTTTTGTGCGGATTCACATACCATCGAATTCGGGATTTTCGTTAAGTAGCCGGAAACTGGTGCCGCAACCCTATAAACTTTTCTACAGATCATTTTTGAAGTCTGGGCAGCAAACTTGGAACATCATACGTTCCGAGTTAGGCCACTGTGGATGTCCAATCGTAGATAAAAAAATCTCAAACGCAACTGTGAATGCACAAGCGTTTATTCTAATTCTCTTCATGGTAATACCAACTATAACGGGACTGGTAGTTTACCCTTGCCAAGGAAAAGGAATATTCTTCCATGCACAAATATTTACCTTGCACTTCCAGAAAAAAAAAACACCGAACAGTTCATCTGTTATATGCTATGTCATCAAGGTACGGCATCTAGACTCATAAAAATGACACAATGAATATGCTCAAACTGGAGACAATACAATTAACAACACAGAAAAAAACAAAACAATTCTGAATATTATTATTACATCGCCCACCATTGCTTTGCTAAACAAAAACAACTTTGTTGACACTTGACGGCGAGACAGTGTTCTGTTAACAATTGAATAGTGAAATGTCCATTGTTGCCACCTATGAAGTATAAAATTATGAAACACAGCCTCTGAAACATTAGCACACAATTTATGCTCTTCTATTTCGAAAGGTCCTGGAGAGCAAATTTAGCACTGTCCAATTGTAAGAACCCATCGCAGTTAATGTAACAAAAAAGAAAAAGAGAAAAGAAAAAATAAGATGCACCATAGAGAATTAACTCGTAAATTGAAAAAAACTTGATTTGGTGAAAACATTAACCTTCAGCAGCCGTATTCAGGTACGTCTCTTAAAGTGAATAGCGTTGTACTAACAAGTGACTGCCAATATTAAAAGCTTGTTAATTACTCGTTATTGCACTGCTAGTCACTTTTGTAGAAAAAACAAGTTTCTGAATACGGTTGCAGCTTACACTGTTCACCAAATTATATGATCACAAAGACTTCTTTGAAAATGAGTGTTAAATAATTATTTTTTGGTGGGAAGGGCGCTCAGTTCGAAAATGACTACAAATTTGTTTCCATCACCCACAGTTTTTCATTAACATTATGATTATTTGTAACCCAAAAATGTCGGTCAAAATTTTAGTACAACCTTGTAGGTCACAAACCGTCAAGAAAATTAGACATTGTAGTTTACGCACGTGGATTTTATTTTGTTTTATATGGGCCCGTCCAGCAACTTAGGACTTCGACCCGTAACGATTCGCCTGTAGATTTTAAAATCCACACCCATTCCCATGCCGGGACCTTCGAGCCGATGGCCTACTGCCGCAGACCGCTTGGCCACCCGGCCGGCAATATATAACGAGGAATGGGGCAAAGCGATACATTCATTTTGGAGTAAATGATCATCATGTTCTCCATCTTGAGATGTGCTATATCGGATTTTTTTTTTTTTTTTGTTTGTTTTAAAGGAAGTGGGTCGTCTGACAAACAATATGAAAATGTTCCCACAAAGTTCCAGGTGTCAGATTTGACGTTCCTCTTACGGCAACGGAATTGTCTTCACTGAAAATTTGCGTTTGATATGTAAATCAGCTTCCAGTACGGCTTGATTCTCACAAACCGGTAAGTATCAAAAGCATCTCACGTCAGTACAGAAATGTGGAATGGTAGGTTACTTGACTTTTAGACCATAAATTTATTTCGTTTTCCATTGATATCAATGAAAATCTATTTTCTTCTAAGCATAGAGTAATAGTTGCTTTTCGAAATAATCAATGGATGATAATTTCATAGTTGTTCCATAGTTCATAATTTCACTGCGTTTGATAATTTCATAGTTGGCAGCACTTGATTTTTCATTATTCAATTGTTAACAGAAGGGTCAAGTGTCAACAAAGTTGTTATTGTTTACTGTTTAGTAATGCAAAGGAGGGCGCCTTAATAATCATATTCAGAATTGTTTTTTTTTTCTTTGTTGTTAATTGTTTTGTCTCGAGGTCGAGCAATTCTTTTTCATCGTGTAATTTTTATAAGTCTAGTTTCCATAGCTTGATGATATATCATTATACCATACAAGAGATAAACTGGAAGTGCAAGGTAAATATTTCTCCCTGGAAGAATATTCTTTTTCATTGGCGAGGGTAAACTACCAGTCCCGTTATAGTTGGTATTACCATGAAGAGAATTAGAATAAATGCTTGTGCATTCAGAATTACGTTTCAGACTTTATTATCGACGATTAGACTTCCACAGTGGCCTAACTCGGTACGTATCAGTAGCCTTATTGATGTTCCAAGTTTGCTGCCCAGACATCAAAAATGATCTGTAGAAAAGTTTATAGGGTGACGGCACCAGTTTCCGGCTACTTAACGAAAATCCCGAATTCGATGCTATGTAAATCCGCACAAAAGATAATAGAAATGGAAAATACTTGACTCAATACGTTGCTTGCAGTTTGGGTCATGTTTTATCGCTGTATCAAATGAAGCAACATGTTTGTAACCGTAGGAAGGATAGAATTGATCAAATAGAACAAAAAAATGTATCAGTTTCCAGCTACGGTGTTCCATTAACGGAGGGCTAAGTACCAGCATCCACCCTCACTTCTGAGACTTACTCAGGACATGTTACACAGATAAAGGAAAATAAAATATAACAAACATTATGTGGTGCAGATAGTGCAACTTGGTGTCAGGCATAACTTAATGGTAATGTTGGAATTTGCAAATTTATTCTTTTCCTCACACTTATCTGCGCGACTTAAGGGCGAGAATCAACCATGTTTGGAGTCAGTGTGGTGACTTTTTCAGTGGTCACAGATTCAGACACTTATTGAGTAATTACGATAACCATTACCATTACATAGTGGCCATTGATTAGGAGTCAGGTTCGGTGTTTTATTTTTATTGTGCACGCGATTTACTGTTAATAAAATAATAATATTTTTTTAGGAGGTTAGGAATCTGTTTCGGTATTTATGTAGGCTACTTCAAACGCTATTCACTGTTAAGTAATAAAATCTAACCTTTGGTTAGACGGAGGTTAGGTGTCAGGTTCATTTTTTTTTATTGGACATGCGATATGGATCACAAGGAAAACACGCAGCATGTATTGAAAACCGGCCTAACATGTTTCTGGTGCATAATGAATGGTGATTTTGGTGGGTATTACGTTAGTTCTGTTATTTTGTTTTCACCAACCACTACCAGTTCTTTCGTAGTACCTCCAGCAGTAACACTTACCACCAATTAAGAGAAAAGAGGGAATCGTGAACTAAAAGCAGTGTTGCAAACTCGTATAATGCTTTCATTCTGTCTGCTACTTTGATATCACTTCAACTTTAAGTCCTTATTTCTTGAAATCTAATTCACTAAAATTCACTCCGCCAACATAATTTTGCTTTTTGCACGGACGAAGATTATCATCCGTTCTAACTGTAATTTATGCCATTTTCTGGCGCCCAGTTGCATTATGTGTACCAATTATATATCACCGACAATATAACGTTCTAGGCATTGAAAACCTAAGAGTGTTTTTTTATTAGTGTTCTATCAACAATAAGTAAATAAAAAATCAAGAAAAATCTGCAACATTCTATGTGGTAAAATAAACAAAAAATGCCTGAGTAACTGGATCAATACTGGGGCTAATTTAAGGCTTCTTGCTCCCCACTTTTTAACATTTTTCAAAGTATTTCAAAATCTAATAGCATTATCAAATAAATAATTACGTAGTTGTCAATTAAATAATTACGTATTAATCTTTTACAACGAATCACTCATCAATGGACAAGATCTCGACATCGCTGTCCATTGTATTTCATAGTAATATGTAAATACTAGAGATGTAACTTCTTATAATTGTGACAATGCTATTAGATTTTGAAATACTTGGAAAAATGTAAAAAAAAAATGGGGGAGGGAGTAGCGAGGAGCCTTAAGCCGGGTTCTACTTCAGATAAACTTTTGCTTGTTCTGTATGTTAATCAGCAAACTTGTTACCCGCACAAGATTCACACAGAAAAGCGTTTCCTTCATCCGAACCATAGGATAGAAAATTCTAGACGGCTGCGAAAAGCCCTTTTTTAATGCGACCTATTCTCTAATCTAAACCCTTTCTGGAGGATGAGGGGTAAGCCTTTTAATTAACGGGTACCGGTTGAGACACCAAAGTTTCCGAGCCAACGTTAAACCATAGGGCTCTTTCTCTTTACATATTCATGCGATGAAGTGCAGTGGCAAACCAGCGTCGGTTAGCCTCACCATCATCCCATAAATAAAGTCGAGAGAATGGTTGAAATTGAAAATCGGACAACTTCGCCCCATTCTGCGTTAATTCTTCCAGCGGTTGTATGCTGGTGCCATACATTATTAACATTAATTACAGACAGTTAACAGCCATAAGAGTCCACACCAGTAAACTTTCGTACCAGTATTCCAGCCACGCGATAACTGCCATAATATTCAACAAAAACATTTCAATTTATTTGTACTGCGATTACTAATGTTTCCTCCTTCAACGTGTGTACATTTATCAATGGCTTTCACCTATGTGTTGCCTTTAATAGCTTGATCGATACATAACTGCACTTCCTACGAAAGATGCAGACAATAAATGTTGAATGTGTGTGTGTGTGTTCACCACTGAACAACTGAACATCACAAAATTAAAAACAGTCAATTAAAACGCAACCTGCTTCTGAATATCGAAACGATTTACAAGAAACATGAGTTGCGCGATTCATTCAGCAAAAGTCTTATGTATGTACTTTTAAGACTGTAGTGGCCGGAAACTGGTGCCGTCACCGTAGTCATTTGCTTTGGCAAGGGTGATACAACTACTCCGATTGTGGCATGAAGACGATTATTATAAACGCATGTGCATTCACAATTCCATTGCATATTTTGTCGTCTCCGATGAGACTTCCATGGCGGCCTAATTCGGCACGTATGAGTAGCCTTATCGTTGTTGAAATTTGTTGCCTAGACTTAAAAAATGTAGGCATATTATTGGAATATCCTCTGTAGAGAATTGGAATCATTACGAACTTAACTTACAATAGGGTTATGAAGTGTGTAAGGTGTAGGGAGCAGGTCCACCCTCTGCAGTACAGATTCTAGGTTACGTTAGTATACGTTAGAATTAATAAAACAGTGTTCCTAATTGCTAGGACTCTTAACTTTTAGAATTGTATAAACATTGTTTTATGCTTTAAAAGGGTCCCACTTTATTATTTTTCTCCCATCCATGAAAAAAAAACAGAAAAAGAATTGCATTAACATTAAATAAGTAGGAAATACATGTCAACAATGTTTACGATTCGCTGAAGACAAAGAAAAGAAATGGATATTCAAAGTTCCTATTTTCTTAATATCCAATTAAAGATTACAGAACAAGACATTAGATTAGGGCATGTTGCTCGGAAGGGGAAAAAACCAAGATTATGTTCTATCCTGGTTGGAAGGCCGGATGGAAGATCATTGGGAGGACAATATTGGAAGAGATCTTCGAGAAATAGGTGTTCGTGATGAAAACTGGCTTGATGTTGTCCAGGATAGAATCCAATGGCGAACGTTTGTTACTGCAGCGATGAATTTGCGGGTTCTATAAGCCATAAAGTTAGTTTGATATAATACACGACAAAAGCTTGGAGCAGCCCTAACAAGGAACCAGCACCTCTCTATTCTAAACACTGTACTTTAAGCATCAAATCTTAAACTGTAATCTGTTGTATCACAGCAACGCATTTATTGTTAAGCTGTAGAAATATGGATAGTTTTAGTTTCTCAATTCGAACAGTATACTACCCCACGTAATTACCACTTTCACGGTACATGCCTACCACCCTAATCTATGCAAGACAGCAAAAAGCGAAATTAAGTTGGAAACTCGATACATCGCACTTGATTATTTTTGTAAGAAAAAGCGCTTTGTTTCCGTTTCTATTTATGCTTTTCAGGGCGTGTTTCTATCCCTACAAATTTAATGTGTCCGGCACCTTTTTTTCTAAAATTGTGCTGTTCTTTTTTAATTTTTTTTTCTTCAAAAATGTCAATTTCCGGTTTTTGACCCTAGACCAGACCTTCTAGACCATAGCGTGAGGTTTGGCTGCAATTTGATGTGATGAATTAGCCGTGTCCGGATGGCTTTTATACGAAATATAAAGTTTCTACGGGAAATAAGTTCAGAGTTATAATCTGAGAAAGAAGGTGGTGTGGGTCAGAAAATGTGATCCTTTCCTGAGCAATGTGCTTCGAAGTGGTTTTCAGAATTCAATAAGTTTGCGAATATTTATCACAGCCGTCCATCCAAGCAACGTATTGCATCAAAAGACCCATAGTTTGTTGATATTCGCAGGAAAAAAAACGGATACAAAATGTGACTCAAAAGTTTTGACATCTCAAGAGAAGATAACCGTATTTAGTGTGTCTGAGGTTGAACAAGTTATCTGTCAAAGAAGGTGGTAATGTATATATTTTTTCCAGTAACTCTGATGTGGACTCAATTAACACGCATTATAATAGCCATCTAAGTCCCACAAAAGTCGTGTTACATGTTGCTGAAAGTGCAAAAATTACCGAAAACGCAATTTTTTGTGAAATCTTATAGCGCAAAGGACAAGTAATATCCAAGTCACGTTGCGTACACTACATACCCTCCCCCAAATTGTGTTATTTGAGGCACTAGTGCACAGTAAGGTTTTGAAATATATATGGGTATAGGTGAGGGTATTAGTCCAGAAAAAAGTACGATATAGGGAAAAAAACTGCAATATTTTTTTTCGTTGTTCTATGTAGGAAGACATCCTGAATAACGTATCAAAAGTTTTCACCATCTGCATCAGAACGGCCCGCCATTTTAAAGAAATGGCGCCAAAGCTGGTTTTGCATTTCTCTCATAGAGGGTGCCCCGTACAGAAATTTTGTAGGAGTGAAAAAATGAAAGATCGTATTTTTCTTTCTGAGTCACCATTTCTCACGTAGAGCGAACGGGTACAAAGTTATCACCGTTTTCAAAGCTGTAAATTTCAACTCTTAAAAGATCAGCGAGTTTCAAACATGTTTTTAATGTCAGGCTGAGGCCAAAGTCTGGTGGTACGTAAAAAATTATCAGTGTTGGATCTCGTTTATTGGAAAATGGGCTCCATGACGGTCAACTTGGATTCGTCGAGAATTTTAAATGGGACATGTTGTTGTAGGCCAGCTCGTCCTCAGAAATTTAAATGTGAAATCGTTTCTTATATACGTTTGTTTCCTTAGGATTTGTCGAAAGATAATTATTTGTTTTTCTGCCATTGGAAATCGGAAATGTTTGGTATGCTACAACTCTGGAGAGCGTCATGTTTCATATAAAAGTCTTGCTCATACCAAATTACAGCCAAATCCCAGCCTGTGAGGGAAACTTTTCGGATATTACCCGAATTGAGAGAGAATGTTCCAGAAGTGATATTAGTAAGTAAGGAATAAGTTTGAAACCTAAGAATCCGGGCAGTACTAATCTCATAAGGAAAGATATTTGTTCCCTTGTTCATGATTAGAACAGTAAGTTCATAATACAATAGTATAGGGTGGACCAGTTATCTACAATCTAAAGGGGTATTTTTTACTATGTTAGTGGGAAGGTAGAATGATTAAACTCAAAATGATTTAAATCAATCTTTTTTTTTACAAAAAGAAATTATTTTAATTCAAAATTAATTTGATTTAAAATAGAAATGAAGTGCAGTTTTTCTAAGCATTCTGTGGTTCGATTCTAATGCAAGCTTGAAAATGACCTTTTAGTCATTATGTGATGATAGGCCCTTAGTTATGTAAACCAAAACCAAAATGATTGGCCAAGAATTTTAACCAAATGTTTGATTATTTGATTTCATATTTCATGCAGAATTTTAGGATAGAACTTTGGAATCCAGTTCACATCATATGTTGACCATTTGCATTAGAAATTTGTAGGTAATACATATGAAAACGAACACACAGGAAACAAAATCAAGTTTTTGTTTACAAACACAAAAATTGTCGTTTCGTAACATTACCTACCTACTACGCAAAATGTATTTGTATCAAACAATTTAATTCTTGTATAAATTGCTAAGAAGTTGTTCTACCCTTTTGCACATTAGGTTGTTCTTCCCTGTTCCACATTACGTTGTCTTTCCCTTTTCCACATTACATTATTCTTCTCTTTTGCACATTATGTTGTTCTTCCCTTTTCCACATTACGTTGTTCTTCCCTTTTCCACACGTGTCTCATGCTTTTACCACATTACGTTGTTCTTTGCTTTTCAACATTATGTTATTCTTCCCTTTTCAACATTACGTGTTTCTTCCTTATCCCACATTACGTTTTCTTCCCATTTCCAC
>JAGDQP010054671.1:0-13298 GCA_022664845.1 Lepisma saccharinum
ATGGAACAATATGGCTCTAAAACAAATCGAACAAATTAAAGTACTAGAAAGGAAATTTTTACACTGTAGTTTAGGTATTTTGAACAGTACCCCCAATCTTTTTGTTTACTCGGAATCAGGTGAACTTCCTCTCCGTTTTCGGAAAGATCTAGTGTCAGTCAAGTTAATACTAAAAGATGAATCCACTTTAGAGCTTATCTCTCATTGTTACAAAGAAGAAATACTGGATTTTTATTCTAATCGTGGACGTGGACATGAAACCCTTAACATGTCTGCTAAAGCCAAAATTTGGTATAAAATTTATACGGAATATCGAGAAGAAATCTCACTGCTACTTGCAACTCGCAGTAACCCAATCTTCTCTCTTATATTTACTGCCGCACCTAGAATTGATTCTTCGATTCATAGATTTCGCTCAATACAAGACTATTACAATAAATGACAAGATTTTCATTATATCTTCACTGACGGCTCACAATCCGTAGAAGCAACTGGTGCCGCCATATATGATCCTAAGTATCAACACAAGGAAGCTTCTCACAAAAGAAGCTTCTATCTTCACCACGGAATTATATGGCATCTACCTAGCCCTCATTTACTCTTTAAAACTTACGGAACAAAAGATACTAACTTTAACAAATTCACAAGCGACCATACAGTATTTATGAACTCCAGATTGTAAATTATTCAAAGCAAATCCTTTTGTAGTCAACTCGCTCTACGCTTACAATACTTTGACCCTTTAAAATCGCAGTATACATCTATCATAGGTGAAAGCGCACGAATATCATAGACGAGCTCGTTCGCTCTGCTACGAAGTTGCCCCAAATTTTAGAAATTAAGGGATCCTGACACGGTGTGGATTGCTTCAATACACCACGCAGAGTGCTCTTGTACACAAAACGATACATAAAACATTTCTTTCGAGAGTAGTAGGGGGTTGTCCAAATACTTCTCTTACGATGAATTTACGTAGTCGTCACTCTTTCGTTGACTGTTACCTTATAGTTGTATCGAGTACTAGTTATTTCTACAGCATTCTATCTAAGGATCCAAATTATCATAAAAGGCAAGATATTTCGAAATGGGCCACGTTTTGAGTGTGATAAGTCTGTTTTCCCTCTTTGTTGAACTTGTCCAAATATTTTTGTTTCACTATAGGTGAGACAGAAGCTTCTTGAACCATGCCTGTCGAGAGCGAGAACCGAGAATTAAAGAAAAAAAAAACAACATTTGTCCAATAAAGCAGTAGCGCGGCGAAAGGGTGAGCCGAAAAGGAAGAGAACCTCATTTACAAAAGTTGAGCAATTCCTCTCCATATACTAACATTTGTTTCTGTTATTTCCTTAATTTTTGTCTAGTAACAGCAGAAACTTTATTCTTATTAATTAGAATATAATATGCATTAGTGATGTTTTTAATGTTATACATAGTTAAATTCTATGAAAGCATAGGAATACCTTCATAATTATATATGTGTACTATTATATGTGTTTTTTTTAATGAATATACAATATTTGGCAAAATCTAAATTGAATTTATATTAAGATCATCATATGCGCCTTTTTATACCCAAATCTGGCAATAAAGCAATAATATTTGAATGCACCCGAAAGTTACACAACCATCGTCGCCCTTGCTACGGACTTATCTGTTTTCTATGTAATTTACGTTTTCTGTGTGTTTTATGGGCTAAGTAGAAAAGCGCTTTCTACACGTAATTATACAGTCTTGACTACTACTTATCAACTTAAAAATTGAACGTATTTATTTAACAAAAGTAATTCATTTTCTCTTTCTGTTTCAGAGTGATCCGATATGAGGAACTTATCCCTGAATCCACACGAGAAAGTGCAAATATTATACAACTTCTTTGGTTTACATTTTACCCCCATGTGAAATCATTCCTAGATAGGCACATAAAAGAGAATGTGGGTGGTATGTTTTGCATATTCCGAAATTCAAATTCAACTCGATTTGTCTGGAAAGAAAAATTGCCACATAAAGAAGTGTTGAAAATTCAGGATGTGTGTAAAAGAGCAATGCATAAATGGGGTTATAAGATAGCACGTAATGCTAGTCATCAAAAACAATTTAACCCTCTCACAAAGCACGAACTTATTTAGCTCAGAAGACAAATTGTATATATTTTGTACATAAGGTAGTAATGAACACTCAATATGTTATTTGATATTTAGAATGTTGTGTTGACATCAAAATTTGATAAGTGAATCTTGTATGCATAGTGAACTCGCGGAAGTGGCACTGCAAGATAATTGATAAAGACTCTTTTCTTAAGAGAATAAAAATATATGTTATTAATATGTCTGTGATGATAGATTTTCTTACATCAAGTTTGTGAATGTTCAGCAGTAATACTTCATTCTAAGTTGAGCATTTGTGTAGAATTATTTCTAATTTCTAGTTAACAGAAAATGGTTCAACGAAAATATATTTAGAGGTCCGAATGATTAACATGTTATCTGTCGTTACGTATCTCTGGTTCAAACCTTGGGGTTCTTAGATCCAGGCGCTTAGGCTTAATAAAAGTCTAAGTTCTGTCATTACATGCTACCAAACTTATATAGAATGATAATAACAATTAACATTGTTATTGATCATCCAAACATGGGGTTAACAGCATGCCAGAAATGTACCTTTTAAACTAAAAAAGTTTACCTTATATTTCACATAAGATCTACTTAATCAACACAATTACAAGCATATGAGACTTCTCACATAATACTTTTCTTCATCATTGAATTCTGAACCAATTCAACTTCTTACTTTGGTATTATGCTAGAGAAGATAAGTCACTCTAATTTGAGAAAATGTTTGACAACAAAAACTTTCATATTATCTCCTGCTGCGAACGTTGTCTGGATCATAATTTAACAAAAAAAAATTATTTCTTAGGTATACATATATTTGGAGGAGCACCAAAAGTACAAAATTGGTTATGTTTAAAGCAACGTAGATATAAGTTCCAAATTAGCGTTTGCAATTTCTAGCGTAGACTAGCAGTTAAGGCGTCGACTTGTTGAGTGAAAGAACTCGGGTTCGAGTCCCGACAGAAGCAAGTCATTTTTTCGTTTCTTTCTTGTTTCAAAATACATTTCAATCTGGTTAATATTTATTATAGTCTAACTAATTGCATTCTTGCGTTTCTCATAAATTATCTTAGATTAGTGAACATGTGTTAGCATAGGTTAGGTAAGGTCAGGTTCTGTTATGTATCTTTACACTTTCGTTTCTTCCTTTAAAAATACATTTCTATCTGTTCACATTTATTATGAATACTTTCCTGCAGTTTTTTGGGACCATGGGTTAGCGGAGGTTTGGTAAGGTCAGGTTCGGTTATGTACCAGGGTGTCCCATAAGTTTTCCGCCATATGACAACATGGACTTTGGTCACCCCTGTAGAGAGTAGTGAGTAACTGCAACAAAGCACCGATATACCACTGTAAGGAGGAATCCATCCCCTGGTAGATATCCATTAATGGTCGCTTTATTTCTCATTATACGTGGTCTTCTGATGTGAAATATGGAGCAGCAAAGAACACTTATTCGTGAGCTCCTGCTTTATTAATTTCAACTGGGACACACAGCCCGTGTAGCAACACAAAACTTCTGTGCGGCATAAAGGGAACGTACAGTGAGTTACGACACAACAAAGGTGTGGTTCCGAAAATTCAAAGCGAGTGACTATGATTTGCCAGATTTCGTTACAATTCGTTTAATGAAACGCTGATCCATGGGATTGTTCAACAGTTCCTTACACGCTTCCACTTTGTGCTGTGGCTGCTCAGGAGTGAGATCATGTGGAACAAATCGACATCGTCTGTGCACCTTGCCAACTGTTGCCAATTTTCTGTGTATAGTTGATTTTGAAGAACCCACTGCGGTAGCCAACCTACGGGTGTTGGTGCTTAGATTCGCCTTCACAGCTTCACGTACAGCCTCCGTATTGACAGTTGGGGGTTGCCCTGAACGTTCTTTATCTGACAGGTCATAGTCACCCGCTTTGAATTTTCGGAACCACACCTTTGCTGTGTCGTAACTCACTGTAAGTTCCCCTTTCGACGCATAGATGTTTTGAGCTGCTACACGGGCTGTGTGTCCCAGTTGAAACGCATACAGCTGGAGCTCACGAATAAGTGTTCTTTGCTGCTCCATATTTCACATCAGAAGACCACTTGCAATAAGAAGTAAAGCGATCATTAATGGATACCTACCAGGGAACGGATTCCTCCTTACAGTGGTATATCGGTTGCTGTGTTGCAGTTACTCACTACTTTGTGCAGGGGTGCCTGAACTTCATGTTGTCATATGGCGGAAAATTTGTGGGACACTCTGGTATCTTAACATTTTCCGTTATGATATTCTGACCCCGATGCGCTTGTATAGCTTTGGGTATTGCAGATGTTGTTATCTGAAACTTTGCTTATGGAGACGTAAAACAACAACTTCTTTATTTCACTTCAATAAATGACGATCAAAATCCGCATGGAAAGAACATACAATGACCATTGATTTTACATTATTTTGTTATTTAAACTGATGTAACGACTGAGAAGCATGGATGAATGAATATTACCTACTCGAACTTCCTGCACTTATGAAATTAGCTCCATTTATATTTCCACTGCACATCAGGCCCGTCGTGAAAATAACTGCACACATTCTTCACTTCCATATTAAGAAACGGGGTCAGGACCACTGCACTTTAGGATATAATAAGATTACCACTTACGATTGGAATATTCTTTCATGTCTGTATTGTTAAGATCTACAATGTTTCCTGTCCTAATACGTACATGAATTTACACATTCGTTTGTGGTAAGAGTCACACCTTTTACACTTTTATATGAAGAAAATAAAATAAGTCCTTCACGGAACCCATATCTTCCATCTATCGGTAGTATGTCGACCAATGATGGTACCGGGAAGGGGTCCATCAAGTCAACCATTTTATCACTTGGCCTATGGAAGCACATATATGGTCCTCGGTAAAGATCGAACATTTTTAACACGCTTTTCGCAAGCATCTGTTAAATCATGATTGCGCTGGACCGACGTTCTAAATGAAGCAAGAATGTAATGGCTAGACTGGGTCTATCCGACTCCTAGTCTCAATCAGCAACTTCTTAAACCTCATATAGACCTGGAATTACACAAACCCTGGTTTGCTCAGTGGAAAAATCCGAGACAAGTTATCACGTTATTCACAAGCATTTGATCACGTCATACTACCACCAATGCACACCTGCATCAGATCAATGTCGTTGATATATTCTGCATTTGTGTTGGCAATACTTACGTAGAAGATATGGATCACATTTTTTCCAATGTTCCAAATGAACACCCCCGAGAAAATTATTAAAAACTTTACTAAAATCTTACAAAACATTACCACTATCGACGGAAATATTAATTAATTTACCTAACAATGAAACTGGTTATATCTTATGGAGTTTCCTTGGTACTAACAAAATTCACATGTAAAGCTATCAATTAAAAAGATACCGAAATCTAACATACTTCAAAGTGATTCTCTTGTCAATTGTGGTGTTTTCTCTTTTCAGACTTAACAATACTGTTCAGCGAACATACGTATCGCGTTTGTTTTGAATTGAGTTTTCTTGTGTACATTCTTACCTTTCAAATTTTTTGTCGGAAAGTGCATATGATCATTTTACGCTATGGAAATACAAATGTTATCCACAATAAGCGTTGGAGAAGTTCTAAAGGATCTTTGTTAATTGCAGAAATCAGAAACGTATGTATTTTTGTTATGAAGTCTCTGTCCATATGTATGAGCTTTCATGTTACATTTGTAGTTGGGTAATTCTCATAATACGGAAAAAATTAAGGAATGAAAATGAGAAAAAAATTAATGTTTTAAATAACTTATTTTTTTTCTTTAGTAGGCTCAGATACACTCTAGGACTACGTTTTCATGATAGGCAGAGCTCAACTTTCATAAATGTAGTTTATAAAAAATATTGTTTTTTTCTTCCAGAAATATCATTCCATGCTAATGACAATTATATCCATGCTAATGACAACGTAGATGAAAATAAAAATAATACTGCTACAAATTGATATTTTTGACCCAAACCAATTAAAAATGACTTTCTTACCATGACTGTGAAACCACAATACACACAACTTTTTATCGTTACACATTCAAACAGTCCACTTATAACGTAAGATTCAAAATAATAGTAAGTTTCGCATATAGAATTGACACTTATGATTGAGAACATTGTAGGAAGTACTTTTCCTGCCACAAAAGTGAACAGCTACACTACACTAATCTTTAACTCGACGTGTAGCAATATGATAATGTGCACATTTTGATTTCGAATCACATCCAAAACAGTTTAAGCTTCGAAACCAAATATCTGTTCCATAAAACGTGATGAACTTGCATAGTACCTTTTACCTGGAAGTCTTTCGCTTTAACACTCGAATGTTCTGAGTTCATTATTATGTGTTCTGAGTTCATTATTACGTGAACCTCTCAGGGTATTTTTTGATACTCTCCCTCCGTCGCCTTTCACATTCTCGTTTCTTAAGATGTCTTCCGTATTAATAATGGTCTTTTTTCCTTTCCATCTGATTGGTGATACTGAAGAACGCAATATTGAAGTGCTGTGATGAGAATTCGCGAACACAATAAATATATAAACATACTTCATTACTGTAGTATCTATTAAAGTTGCTATCACAAACTATAAGAATAATATGTTATCGCCCATACAATTCTTACATGTGTGAATTAGAATAAAGAAAATTTTATTTTTTACAATTAAGTTCACAAATATGTTGTTAAGGTAGATACGAACTTTTATCCTATACATTTTTGCGCAACGTAATATACCAAATGCATGTTTAATGATCACTACTTAGATTGTGAACACCCCCACCCCTACAATTCTGATGAGTTGTCACTGAAATATGTCATTCGTACTAGAAACAAACCTGAGGGTTTTAGATGCAATTTTGAAAGGTATATTTCCATGTTATCATAATAAAAAGAAAATATCCTCCTCATGTGTCACTAGTATGGTTGATCAAGTCATTAGCATGGTCCAAAACTTCCATGCTAATGACTAATATAACTATCCATGCTAATGACAAAACTGCGTTTTTGAGCTCGTACTACCGCCAATTCGAGAAATTATTTACGACATTACTTGCAATGCTTAAGTACCTAAAACTGTACAAATAGGAACAATATCACAGTGATTTGATACATACCTTCACTTTCACAGTCTCCACGCTAATGACAATCAATTTTCCTACTCAGCCGGAAACTAAAACACACAGTTCGTTATATCGTGCTTTTGCGACGATTTTCCCTCCAACAGCACTGGCCAACAAATGGTACACGAAAAGCGTTCTAGTCACACTGTTGGCAGGTCACATTTCTCTTTCACGCGAATGATATATCGCTTTAAAATGTCTCCATGCTAATGACTGCAGACATAAGGGACAATATTATAGAATTGCTATAGTATGATTAAATTAAGATTCGAAGCAAAGTTTGGAGCTCAGTAAATTTCAACATCGATAGAATATTGTCACTTACTACCAAAGATGTAGGGATAAAAACAGTTACCTTATAAGGACAAAAAACAATGAAAATGTAGTTAGGGACATCCATGCTAATGACATTCTCCATTTAGTTTTAAATTTTGCACCAATCAATTTTCTACGAAAAGTAAATTGTGAACAAGATCTGTGCATTATATTGTTCAAGGGACTGTATCACATATATATTTTAATTTGAGCGCAATAAAACCTTCGTTATTTTAAAATTATTGAATAGGGACATCATTTTTGCCCCTATTATGAGAACTACCCAGTTGCTCGTTGGTGAAGTATAGAATCTACGTAGAATTGGGTATATACTGAACTGCCGTAAACGGTTTGGACTCTTAGATTTTCTTAATAAAACCTATTTTGAATAATTATATGTTGGTTCATATTAATGTGATGTGGTCGCCGTGCGAATTCATTTAGATCAACCCAAGAACAACTGCATAACTTTGCAATAAAGATTAAATTATTTCCGTACATTTCGATTTAGTATTAGCTTTATCTGAAGAAAATGTCGACGACACTTTAGGACATTACAGCAGAAATGGCGCAGTTTGAAAATTTGTTACTGCCAATGCTTTTTCTATTTTTGAACGTTTTGAGGCGGATACGATGTGTATTTGGAACAATATTAACCATATTTCGAAATACTGAACGTCTCTGTTGATCGAAAAGTTTTGACCTTCATTTCACTAATTGGGTGCTTCGTATAGCTTATTGTGTGATATCTTTGCACCAGAACTTATCAAAAAGCAATCATTTGAAGACATAGCAACCAAGCTCATTGAACGTTTCGAGGCTAAATCAAATATTATTGTCGAACGGTACAAATTTTATTACTAGAGGCAATCACCTTTACAGCCATCCACAAAATACGTAATGATGCTGAGGAAGGAAACTAATAAGAGTAAATTCTGTGAGGCAGTCGATTGCATGGTTGGCGATCAGATTGTGATAGGACTCTATGATGAAAGCAAAACGCAGCGTCTTTCAGCAAACGCGAAGGTTATGTTACTAAAAGCGATTGACATGATCGAAATCGAAGAATAAGTGGAGTGTGATGCTAAATATTTTCAGACTACTAAGTTTGATTCGCCGGATTTTTTTAACATCAATGACTTTTCAAGACTCTCTTTTCAGCAAGGTTTCAGACAGCAACAGTTTGTGAAGCGTAGTCATCAAGCTTGTCACAGATATGGAAAATTACACTCCAATGCACATGAGAGCCCAGCACTTTATTAGAAACGAAATTTCTGTCAGATCAGGGGCTACTCGTCAACGTTTGCAAGGCCAAACTACGCCAAAAAGGTGCAAACAGGTTATCATTCCCTAATGTAGATAAAATAAATGATGGTTCACCCGACACCACATCTGTTTTCGTTGAGAACTGCATGGTATTGAGAACCTTGGGTTCAATCACAGTGAGGATTCAATTGCCTTAGATTTCGAAGTACAAGAGTAAGGTTTAAAATGTTTGATAAGCACAGGATTAGTTAGCAATCTTATTTCTCTCGTAGATGTATATTCTCTTAAAGTGTTATATAAGCTCATACTTGAGCCACAACAATACCTGATCACTATTGAATGCATCTGTCCTGCACGTTATAGGAACAACTACAATAGCTTTGTCCTTACATGGAAAATTATTTCCAATTTCTTTCCAAGTTATCAAAGTACCAATGAAACATCCCGTTATTAGGCAGACAGACCTTAAGTGAATTATATCCAAATTAGTAGAAAACTTTTGATAAACAGGTCATCGGTTAGTCTACCGAAACCATGGTCGTTCAGACAGAGAATTCTGAAGTTAACCTATCTGCATTAGTCAATTCAGATATTATAAGTTTGAGCGAGTTATTATCCAATTTAGAAAAATAAATTAGCATTTTATTGCAAACCTTAGTATTAATGATGCTTTTTATGCTTTTGACGAGGTTTGTACGCAATAGCTTTGATGGTAAAATCTTAGGAACTAACTTCCACAAAGAATGTACACCCTAAAGTATAATTATGCGTACAAAACAGTAAAACTCTGAATTGCCCGATAATTTCTTATGATTCTTATGCTAGGACACATATGAAAATCACTGTAGTATTGACATCCTCCAGTATATCATGTGACAAACTGGCATGGATGGTAGTTTTCTGCTGATATAATGCATTTACAGCTATATAAATTCCATTTGGACTACGAAATTATTCAATATTTCTAATATTCACTAAACAGATGCAATAGTTTCTCAATTCCGAAATTCATCGTAGGATATGAGTATGCAATTTAATCAACAATTAACATTTTCCATAGTCAAGATGTCCTACTTCATTGTATGATGAAAAGTAATAATATAAATATAATGTTCAGTAGTAGAGGTGAATAAATTACGCGATCTCGTTTTATCTAGAAATTGGTACGAGATATGAAGCTGAGAGTGTGGAGATATGTTATTTGGGATAATACGCAGGTATTCTAAAACGTTTGTTAAATTTGGACCAGGGAGAGCGGAGATATTTATATTTTTATATTATTTTCAGCCTCCATGTTGTCGCTTGCTGTACGTCGCCGTCGACGCAAAACCCGGTGTGAAACCGCCGTCACCCGCATTGGTCGCGAAACCGCAAAAAAACTCGATGTGTACTGCCCGTGAAAATCATAGAACTCAATATGCTAGATAAAATTTATTGTACCGTATGGATTTTTATTGAGGAATTAGATTTAATTTTGGCTGGAAATTGTCTTATTTTTAACTGAGAATGGTTATACATTCGCCGTCATCGTGCAGGACAGATTTCCCGTTGACTTTGCTGACGAAGACAACTTACAAAAGTAATTTTGTGGTGTTAGATATGTTTGATGTTTTGGCACTTACGATTTGCGCATACGCAGAGTTGTTTGTTTGAAATGAATCTACGCGTAGTTTTTCCTTGTTTCGCACCTGAGGTACTTGGGGGGAGCGAAGAACTAATTGTTTTTATATTTGCCGCATAACAGGTGCTGACAAGTCATGCTAGAACATGCCTCGGCTTTTCTTGGAATTCGAATGTGCTGGTGTTCTTTTAAAAGCAGGTGTTCACAAGAATTCTCTATATTCGCCGTTAGTTGAATGGCTTTTTTATTACTTTAACAATATTTTTATCGTTTCCCTTCTTTTCGTGTCCTAAACAGGATAGAAGATGTTTCTTTCGTTATTGGCCGCATAACAAGTGTTGGAATTTTCTTTGTCCTCTTGACGTTCACAGGAATTTTTGTGTGTTTAAAGATTTTTTAAAAAATTCTGTATAATATTATTTTGTGTCTCATATTAGAACATATGTTGCACAATATTGAACAATATTTACTATTTAACTTAAGCTGCCTTCTACTGGCTTCTGTTGTTTTCAATTTTTAACTTTTTCTATTTCACATATTGAACCTTCTTAAACTAATATATAATTATGAAATAAATATATTTCTCTACACCCTACCTTTTTGTTTTCTTTCATGGATTTTTTTAAATAAAAGCTTTGGTTTCACCTTTATAAGAAAAAACTTTAGTTTCATTGTTCTTTTCGTTTTATAATACTTTTTACAATATATTTTACGATCTTATCTTTTTCTGAAACTTCGTATTATGAAAAGTAGAAATTATATTGTTTCCTCGCACACTGAAATAAATAAATACAATGTAGAATAGTCTACAAAGAATAGATTCTTCGTGTTGAATTTGAGTTCTATTTACATGATATAATTTGCAATTTCGTTTTTTAAAAAAATCAATTTGTTTAATATGTCTATTTCCAAAGCTATCAAAATATTGACCCCGCTCATATTTATTAATATATATGGCAGTCCAGTGAATTCCAGGAGAAATTGACGCACTCAAATTTACTGTAAGTGCCGCCGGATATTCAACTTGTTTTGGTAAAGTGTCCACTGAATAAATTACAATAAACGTTGTTGCACTACTACAGTCCTGAAGTACAATATTTAAAATTTCGTCAGTCCACATCTGAATCAATTTCACATTTATTGGTGTTGGTTCATACTCTGTTCTGTTTTAGGGTAGAATAAAAGAACGTAAATGATAATAAGTTATTTAGTTTTCGTACACTGACGCTTCCTTAAAATCACAACGAGAACTTGTAAACTGATGAAAATTGTGAACACAATTTTGTGATGGAAATGCTGAAGCATTACATTTTGCACACTGTATACCTGAAAAATTAATTACTGTTCTTTGTAGAAGAGACTTTAGTTAAATTTGCCATGCTTTGCTGTGAGTAAATATACTTGGTAAGTATGTTTTTCACTACCCCGTATTCAACTTCGCCTTCTATCCACTCTAAACCAAATACATGCTAGCTTAAATAATTATTTGCATATCTTAAACTAGGAATTAATCTTTGATATTGGAAAAGGAACTTTATATATCAAAGTTTGAAAACTATTGCTATCTACATGAACTATGGTTAATTCCTTGACTATGAAATTATTTTCTTCATTATCATCGAAGGTTTAAAAGTGTACGACAATTCTCATGGTTAATCTCAAACTAACCTAAATTTTACATCCTATGATCCGTATACATTTCGATCCTTATCGATCTGTATAAGCGAATCAAATTGAGCGTAAATAATACATTAAATAGATTGTGCAAGATTTTGACTGAAACATATTCGAAGATCAACGGGAGAATCCTTAATAACATCCCATGTAGAATCATCCTAAGCAGTAGTAGGAGAAATAATAAGAGCATAAAGAGTATATCCATGAGGATAATCAGTATATGTGACCGTATGACTTACATTTTCGTGAAATATACCTGTTCCAGAGAACAGGAAGTGATAATTTTGATTCTGTAGTTGTTTAGCATAATCTGGAATAAGAGTTGTGGAAGGATAACATTTGGAACGAACTTGTAGTTGCAACTTATTAATATTAAAAGTTCCAAAGCGGAAGGGATTTTCATGGGATTTTCCATTGAATGCAGTATTTCCAATAAAACCTATAATGAGACCCTTTGGTACATTTCCAAATAGTATATTATCGAGAATGTAGGAATCAACATTTGCAGGAATAGTATGTACTCTTATTTCAACGCTGGTCAGTGGTAATTTCGCAGTATCATGTGTCATAAAACTATTTAATTGTAAAGATAAATCAGCAGTAATATTAATTCGTCGAACATAAAGAATAATTTTCAATGTAGAATTTTCAGCTGCCATTAAACAGAATGCATCCTTACTACGGCTTAATTTTATACGATGATTGATTTTATTTGGAAGAACTCGATTTGATCCAGAAATATCTCTATGAAGTCATCCTCACATATGAATGGAAGTGCTACCAGCAACAAGCGATTTTCGTTTATAATAATGAACGTTATTTTCATTGAGACTATTAAAATGTCCTACAGTATTCTTATACCATTATCCTGTGGTTAAATTAGTTTTACTTGAATCTTCAAAATAATTAAGTTTCATAATATGCTCTAAATGGGTACGTAGCACTTGAAGAAATACTTTTACCATTTAAAGGAAGATAAACTTGGCTAAAAGTGAATGTAAAAAGTGATTCACCGGCGCTACATTATCTGCCACAACGTCAGGTGGTCCTTCTGCTGCTACTTGTAAATAGTCTCCATTTCCCCTTATTACTTTACAGTTGACATAAAGATAAATATGAGCAGGAAGAATATATTCAGAAGTATCT
>JAGDQP010054672.1:0-13298 GCA_022664845.1 Lepisma saccharinum
TAATTGTATTGGATGAATAATGCAAGAAGACAGCAGGTTTATATATTGAATTGAAATTAGATATAGATTTCCTTGTTTAGCAATAAGAACAAGCTCCTCTAAACGTTTCAATCTCGAGTTATCACAAAATATAATCTCGGGGCTTTGCGATAACGGAAGATTAAAATGTTCTTCGCAATTATCCTAAGAGACCAAGCCGGTCAGCTATTAGGTGACATTGCTGTTGGTCCCAACGTAGGGTAATTTAGAATTCTGTCTATTTTCCACATTTAGCTTCCTGTATATTCAGAGTCTGTAATACCGCAGAGTCTATGGTGTTATCATCACTTGGGGATACCAAATGAAGGACATGGGGGAAAAAATTATAACCCTCATTTTAAAAAATTAGTTGAGTACAGTAATACAATGGTAACACTCATGTGAGCTGAACTGTGGAAAGAGTTCAAGTTAAAAATAAAAGATGGCAGCATATTGGCAATTTGTTTTATGGGAAGCCACATTTGCCGGCAAGACAGAATGAATTTTCCTAACGTAATATCTCAGTTCATGCTGAATGTGGGTTATCATTGTTTTCCTCCATGTCCTTCAAATATACAATAAACTTACGTAGAACTGTCTGAAAACATATACAGCATAACAGGTTGGCACGATGACATCATGTGTTAACTCCTAATATCCACGGTAATGATACAAATTATCACCCATCCCCCCTCCAAAACTAAATATTACCTACATGTATCGTTTATGAATTATCAAGAAATATTAAATTTATTTACCATTTTAATAAGTCGATTTTGGTCTCCTAGTTGGTACCCCTGTATCTCGGAAACGAAACGGAATTCGTTGCACAAGCATTTTTTGTTGGTGCTGTTAGGAATTCACTTACCATGTTTGTCCTCACATTTTGGAAACACCCATCATACGAACTAACTAACTCTGTGGTTTACGAAAATCGCAAGTTCATCAGCGCAGTAACAGCCTTTCCCCATTGGATTCTATCCTGGGCAACATTAAGCCAGCTTTCATCACTATACCTCTCTAAGATTCCTCCAAATGATATCTCGGTATTCCAAACGTTCTTTTTCCCTCTTGCTTCCCAACCACAATGGAATATAATGTTACTTTTCCTGCACCCGAGTTACATAATCTGGGCATCTTTCAGTGCTACAGTTTAGCATCGGTAAAATGCATTTGAGCAAAGTACGAGTGTCTCCCGAAAGTAAATAATCCCGGACGTAAAGTCATCAGTTACAGTAGGTCTTCAGCATCGAAAAGAGAGTGTGCTGTAAATATTCCTTCGAAATCGTTCACCTCCATCTGCCTCGGGGCTTTGCTTTGATCCTTGGTGTTGCTATACTCGTCTTATTCTCCAAACAGATATCTATCATTCTATCCATTTAACTATGATATAAATTTGAACCCGTTTTAAAAAGGAATTGTATAAATATATCACGAGAGCTCGACCTCACAGTAGCACAAACTGTTTTCTCAGATTTTTGTTAAAATGGCTGATTGCGTAACTTGGGATTCCGTATTAGGAAAAGAACAAGACAATTGCTTATTGAATTAATTCAATTGCTCAGCTTTAGAAGATTGAATATGACTTTTCCCTTTTATATTCCAGAAAATTTATATCCCGATTTCTGACAATCAGTAATCATATCAACTTATTTTACCCCGCTTTTTTTAAATTACAAGATTAAGAATTTAAGAACCTTGAAAATGAAAAAGTAGACTCCAGAAATGGGTTGCTTGTAGGCGGTAAACATGTCATCAAACATTAAGCCAAACTTGGGGAAAAGTAATCCTTGAAATTAAGAATTCTTTTACACAATGAAAAGTGAAAAAATGTATTTTCTTCTTATAACTTGATCATTTTGGTGCTTTTTTTTCGTTTTCTTCAAATATGACAAATGGTAATCAACAAGGCTATTGTTTCCTCGTTTTAAAAGCTACCTTCATTGGTAGTGGCTCTTCCTCATATATCAATTAAAGGACGGAGAACAAAAGAAGGAACCAATGATGAAAAATATGATGAAAAACTTCGAAAGAATTGTGCATCTATAGTTGTACCTTCCCAGACTTTTTTTAATAATACGGAGGTGATTTTATTAAACTTTCGTTCAGTAGATTGATTAATTGATGGTTCACTTTACACTAATGAAATTGGCAACGTTGCAAGAGAAAATTTAACCTTCTCCCTCGTTCAAATAGAAGAAAACAACGCAGAAGTTAGGTAGTTTTCTTTCAGTAACCTTTTTTCTCCTTCCCTTTTCTTCTAATGAAGTGTTGATTAAATCAACATTCGCGTATTACAAAGAAAGAGGGTGGTACATCAACTTCGAATGTTAAAATTGTATTCTAGTGTTCAATAGTATGAAATTGGATTCGAGTATCATACTGCAATTTCAAAGATCGGAACAGTTCCAAACAGAAATAAATAAATGTGTATATTCCTGGTTATATTCTACACCAAAACCAGCAAAAATTTTGAATAAATATGAAGTCAGAAATGAGCCTGAGTCATAGATGTATAAAGGTCACAAAGGAAGTCAAATGGAATCAGAAATTCCAATTTCGAGAAAATCAGCTATATAATAAGATTTTGTTTGCAGCCATTCGTAATCAAATAAATCATATTATGCTATTAAATATTGAAAACCTAGAGAATACCTCAAGTACAGCCCATAACCTTAAATAATCCATAGTAAACACAACCTTTTGTCAGAAATGTTCCAGGACTAAGCGCGTAAAAATAATTTATTCAACATACCAACTAATGGTCTCAGGTTTGTCAAAGTATTTCCCTCGGACTAAGATGGGCAGGCCATGTAGCTCGGATTGGAGATAAACGAATATTATATTCCATTTTGATTGGAAAGCCGGAGGGAAAGAGACCATTGGGAAGACCGGGATACCATTGGGAGGACAATATTAGAAGGGATCTTCGAGAAGTAGGCTTTTGTGATGAAAACTGGCTTGATCTTTCCCAGGATAGAACTCGATGGCGGTCGTTTGTTACTGCGGCGATGAACTTGCGAGTTCCGTAAGCCATAGAGTAAGTGAGTGAGTAAGTAAGTAAGTAATTGCAATCGGATATGCACAACTGCCATTGTTTCTGGAAGTCATGGAAGCAAGCAGAGAAAGCTTCATCCGGGATAGTTTCTTTCTGTTCTTCTGGTAGTGTATGTGGAAAGACTTTTGTCTTAAGATACCGTCTCCCTAAATCGTCGCGTAAAATTGGTAATTTCAGCTCTTCTGATATCATGCGTACAGTAACACGACCATCTTCTTGCAGTTACTTCTTCACACGTTCCACATTTGCAGCGGAATGTGATGTTAATGGGCAGTCGACTCTGGAATCTTCTTGAGCTTGCTGAATCTCTGCTCTCCCGGAACCTTTTGTGCTATTCAAAGACACGAACTCTCGATAATGGCTCGTCACAATATGCTTGTTGTACCTTATTCCATGTTTCAATAGGGGTTTCCCTAGCTTAACGCAGAACATAATGTTAAATCCCTGCTTGGGATCCGGTTCCATCACGTCACTCGTGTAAATTCCAAGTCTAAATGTGCCAACAAGTCCAACATGGATTACTACACACAGCCCTGTAATCTAGTGATTTTACACGAAAAATCTTCGGTCATGTCTATTCAGAACATATCAGGTAACTGAATGACACCCATTATTGCGTTTGAATGTCACAGGTAAAGAATTACAAAGTTAGTCCTGAAAGTTTTCTGACAAAGGTTGTATAAGAAATACCAATGCTCCAAAATGCTGCAAGAATATTTATTTAAGCACGTAAATAGCAATCCACATAAACCAGCATAATTGTCATACTTATACATATGCTTGGATACGAAGTATTTATGCACTGAATCATCTAATCAGATAAGTATTTAGAACTGTGTTCGATTTGTCGGAGGGTTGCCGGGGATTCTCCTCGTGCCTTAAGATTGCATCCCGGGTTGTTGATTTCGAATATCATCCCAACCAAGGAAAAAAATCTTTGTATTTCTCCTCTGTTTATTGACTAGAATCTTTAGACCGCGATGAAAACGACGTATAAACTAAAATATTAAGTTAAAATTCTAAGACATGCACTTATTTAAAATCGCCTGATTTCTGATTCAGAACTATGACACATGTGATTTATTCCTTACAGGTTTTTGCGATCGAGTTGGTCTAGCTTTAACATACCAATTCATCTACATAGACTGTCCTATAACTTTAATATCCAAACTAATGTGATTTTACTGTAGTTCAGTTCGGTTAGTTCAAATTAGTTAAGTAAAACACAATAAGAATTCCATAAATATAGGAAAGTATTTAGTATGCACATAAAATGTGATGAATTGTAGTATAGCAGCACACGAATAGTACGTGATAGTCTTAGTTTTCCCTTTAGTCAACAAACCATGCGAAGCATAAATAATCATTTCATATTTCAATCGTGCATTTATTGATACAAGTATATTCTACGTAATACATAACTAACCTCAATTTACAAGTTTCAGTGACATGTATCCATATATTACGATTTTTTTGCTTAAATTTGCAATTCTTAAATATGTTGACATTGTAACACAACACTCATTAAATCAAACAGTCGTTACAATCACAAATTATTTCACAACCAAAGTTTATCATATTGTTCATAGTCATAACGTATTACACCGAAACAAAATAAACACATAGACAGCTACCCATTATGAAGTAATGACTCAGGTCATTTAAAACCGACGTCCAGCGAAAATTCACGTTTGGAAATAACTTCAGTTTGAATTCGAACTTTCGTTATTTTCTTTAGAAAACTTTGACTCGGTCAGGGAGAGGGGTAGGGATCCGGGATGGAACTGAGTTCTAAAGGTACCATCCCTGCATTAGGTTAGTGTGACAGATAAGTCGCTGTGATCGATCTAATGATGTTCAGAATGCAATATACACGGACTACGAACTCTCGTAGGCTGCTTAGTATATTTTTCAATTATATTTAATAAAAGAGAAATAAACGAGTTGAAATACATAAGGAACCAGGTGATCAAAATATTCAATACGAGAAATGGTCTTAACCGAAGTTGCCTAAAAGTCTTAAATAAAATTCAAATTCAATTCAATGCGATTTTTTTTTCTCTAGGATATCCCTATATAAATAATTACAATATATATATACTATTTGTTGAGACGTTAAACCGAAACTCTAAAATTTTTTTTTTTTTCACTTGGCTTTTTATATTTCCCAGTTCGTCAATATTAACTCTATTGATTCTTTTAATGAAAGATTCTTTATTATGTGTTATGAGAAAATAAAAATTGTATGTATTCCTGCTATTATTATGTTAGTTGTTTCAATCGACACAAACAAAAAGTAGTCACATATATTTAATGTATTGTGCTACCTTTTTGAATGAAATATGAGTCCTAATAGGACAAGACAGTAGCTTAAAGTTCATGGGTTTTGCAATCGATCTCTAACTCATTGGAAAGAGCATTTTTCTAAATTGTTAGTGGCATCATAAGACTAGTTGTTAGGTCACCTTTCATTACGTATATATAATGGGTTCCTAAGTAGTTTTTGATCCTGTGTTTAGGTTAAGGATTGAACCGTCCTTATCGCACCTCATAGCATCTACTTGCAAAGTTCCAAGAATATCAGGAAAGCCTTACTTACATACTTATCATTGCCTCTTGTATAGCACTCTCTGGTTGCTCATTCCTTTTTCAAATGCAAGACACGATCACTATTCTCATTGGTTACAAAAGGGGCAAAAAAGAAAGCAAAGAATAACTAGCGTTCTCCTGGGACTTCCCCCTTTAGTGTCGCATAATTGATCCACCCTCCATCTTAATTTCTTACAACGCACAAGTTTCTCAACTGGAAAATAAATTAGTCTCTTAGCACTCGTTATGCAAACTCTCCAAAAAAGAACTTTTCAAACACTCCTTTCTTTTCTCTTTCTTTTATCTTCTACCTCACATCAATTGATCCTGGCTAATGTAACCAATCACATTCACCGTAATTAACTTAGTAGGGAGAAAATACTGTTCACTTTTTTGTTGTTGTTGAAAGGAAGGCATTTTCTTTCGTCAACTACAAAGAATATGAGTGTAAACTGAATAATCAGAATACTTCTTAGAAAAAGGAAAATTGAAACCAACTTATTGAAATTTTAAGCGAAAACGATAACTCTAACTTTAGATATTTATATTCTTCTTACGATTTAGAAGTGTCTTAGACGACCTCGATATTCGAGATCCTGTATCCAAAGCCAGGATCTTAATCTGAATAGGATTTTAACCCGAAAATCCGGACGTCTGATACCATGTATCTCAATCCGAATGCGATTGCAATCTTGATGTACCTATTTATCTCATTGATTTAGTTGTTGCTAGTGTTCTAATTGAACTGGTGAGCTTCTACGGACGGGACCTGGTAAAGTGGTACCGGACTACTGCGTTCAATGGACCCTGCGGCTTGAACCCCTTACCACGCGCACAGGAAAAGAGCATGCTAACCTCTTGTCCAAGGAAGGGTATCTTTGTATTTGAGATCGGAAAACGTTGAGTTAGCTTCCTATTAAGAATTTATTTCAAGAGCCAAAAAGAGCTATTTTTCAATGTTTTTCTCGTTTCTCGAGTTATGCTATATTTTGTAAAAAAAATATTTTGTCTTGAAACATAGATTAGATTAATAGAATTTGACAGATAAATAAAAACATGATTTGTTAAAAATTAAAACCAAAGGTCTTATCCTTAATCTGTATATTTTTCTTATTTTACATGTTATTGAGTTATTCCTACTGCGTCTACTAATATGGTAATTTTGCTATTTCTTTATTTCGGTTCATAAGAATTACAGAAAATTCGCCTGAGATTTGAAACGTAGTTTACTCTGATTAGTTTGCTTTCAATTGTAGACTGTGGGATTTTGACACAAAAATATCTTACTTTTATAGAAAAGGAAACACAAGGCTGTGCATAATTTTAGATAGTCTGTATTCTTATTCATAGGCGTACTCCGGTAAAGGCGAATACTTATATAGTGATTTGAATTTAATCCCACAATATACTGTAAACAAAATATATTCTAAGTATTTTTAATATGTCAAAAATGTGGGCAAAAACCTATAGTTTCCCAAACTAGTATTTGTCTGGTGTCATTTTTTTTAATAATAAAATTCTAGTAATCAAGAGATTCTGTGGGACCTCTCTCTATTGAAATTTAGCAGTTTGTTGTTTTTACATACGAATTTTATATCGATCAGTTTTAAATGACATGTTTACCTTAGAATATGTCATAGGCACGACGCATATCGTGCTAAAAGATGGAATGAAATGTTTCCAGTAAAATGTAAACTTTGTTGCTCCTTGCGAAGAGAATCTTTCTCTTTTCTCACACAAATTTTTATCGAGAAGATCGCTGCAACACTTTTTTTCTTTGAATGTGTGTCCCCATGAAAGAAAGAAAGTGTTGAAATTAATTTAAATATGTGTTTGGAAAACACAGCACGAATGAATGGTTTGATGAGGGATTTTCAGAATATATGTTTAAGTTTGCTTGAATCGATATTTGAACACAGGTTGTTCAGTTAGAAGTTCATCGTCTTACTGACTAAACTGCAGTGCCAGTGATCAGTGATAAGAAAGTCAGAAATAGGCTACCCGAAAACATAAATGAAGTTATTCCCACGACTTACACCATGTTCTAATAATCTTTTTTTTGTATTTGTCATTTAGAGATCGCAGTCTCCATTTACTGTGAATATCTCCCATTTCTGCTAAAGTGCGTAATCAAGATGGTGTCAGCAAACACTTGATCAGCATTGCATGTTTGTTTATTATAAGAAAACGTTTTCTCTTTCTGCTCATGTGTAGACATTAACTTTCTAATATTCATTTGTGTAAAAATGCACATGATTGAGTATTTTCTGTAGCAGGAAAAAAAAAATCAAATAGGCAGTTCCCAAAAGCCTTGGAAAGTACTTGGAAAGTGAACGTATTTTAATTACTTATGGCTTCCTGTAACAAGATAAGGAAGGCAAAGCATTATTAGGAAAACGAGCGATATTTTAATAGAAGCTTTTGTAAAATTATACAAATGACATGTTTAATAATCCAAGAGAACGGCACACTAATAATGCTAGAAACACTTGAAACTGTAATGAAAAAAAAAAATACAAGACGTCTATCGTCAAAAACTCCTTATGGTATTGTGTAGTGAAAATATGTGAATATTATAGTTTGGGGTTAATTTACTCATTAATAATGTTTAAACATTAAAGCATAAAAAATTGACAACAAGTTCGAACGTCAGAAACTAATTACGTCATTGTGCAATGACAAGATATCAAAAAGAATTTGGACATCCCATGGCTCATAATACTAGGAAAACATTAAAGTACAAAACGGCCAAAATGCCAAGTTCAAAACGTACTGATGCTATTGTGCAAGGACAATATATCACAATCACAATTTAAACTTGACTTCAAATTCAAAGTCAAGTTTCTCCTCTCCTTGTCCTTGAATATGAAACTCCAGGCACAGTTTCAACAATATCCTCTTCCTCAACTTCCACCTGAAACCTGAAGAACGTTGAGAAAATAGTCTTTAAAATGAAAATTCCAACGGCTAAAAACAGAAAACTCATGTTATTTTGTTGGAAACTGTATGCTCTTTCACATGTTACAATGTTGACTGCTCCGCTCAACTGTCGAAGGGTTTTCCAAACAATTTTCCAGAATTTGCATTTTACTGCAAATCTGAAGTTTTATTATTTTTCTCAGCAACAGAAGGATGTACGAGTACATTAGACATTTTATATCAGACGTAGAGCTTGTTTCCCCTGGCTACTTATTCATTACAGTGAGTTATTTTCAGATATAACTTTATATGTCAGGGCTGAGTTGCAAGAAAATACTTAAGTGTTAAATCTGACTTAAGTCAGACCATCGAGCTCTACATTATACTGGAGTGACTACTTAGTGTTAAAGATAGATGCTAGAGCAAACTTTTAAACTTATTTGTCCACTTCCAGTCTAATCCAATGTGGACCAAATTTTCAGTTCTAACTCAGTTTTATACGCTTCTTATCGCTGTACGGCCCGTTTTTTATTTAAGTAGTCACTCCAGCATTATGTAGAGTTCGATGGTCTGCTTAAGACAACTTTGACACTAAAGTATTTTTCACTGTTTTTATGCCAGGTTTCCAAGAAGTCCTAGAATTTCCAAGTAGACTCGTTTTACGGCATCACAAAAGAATTCTCTCGGTGTTTTTCTCCAAAATTACTGCAAATACTTATCTACATTTACCTGAAATATTACTGGATACATCAAAGCACTTTTCTCAAATTTTTTGCAGTGTGCTTTCGAAAATGTCTAATATATGTCGTGTTCTGCTAATTATAATCATGTATCACTTGTTTTAATGAGTCTTTCAAAACCATAATAGAATTTTTGATGAGTCCGCTAACTAAATGAAACACTGAATTGTATCCCACCTTGGGTTAGATTTCCACGTACTTTTCTTTAGCTTAGGCTGAATACTCGCGAGTTAAATACAAAGAGCACGTTGTTCACAATAATTAATATTAGGTTAACTTGCTTTTCTTTCTTTCAAATTAAACTTCGTACCTTGGAAACTATAGAATGCCAAACACATCCATCTTTTCCGCTGATCTCATTGACGTCTTCTTCTGCGAATTGGCACCGAGAAAGCGAAGATTACCTCTTATTTAGGACGTCTTGTATCAGCACGTTACGCAGAGTAAGCAAAATCTCTCCTTAGGATGCCTTTTATTTTTTCTGAGGTTAAAATAGTTAACACACTATTGAAAGAGGACTGTTCTATAGTTGGTTTATTCAAGGCGGAAATATTTAATTACGTAGAAATATTGAAGTTTAAGAAATAGTCGAAATCTTTTACAAATACAACAAACTTTACCGTATAATTCTATAATAATAGCGACTGTTTTAAAGATTAAAATAGGAGGTGGCATTTACTAAAGTCAAGCCGTTAAAACCAATACTAATTGCTAAACTATGAAAGAACATTTCCAAAAGTGATTTCAACCAAAAAGGTATTGTTTATTGAGGTTGGTCGTAGATTACTTCAATGAGCATAATTCTAGCAAATCTATTGCATACATTACCAAATGCGTATATTCCTCATTATACCATGATACAAGTATATTCAATTTCAAGTAGAAGCACTTCCATTAAATCCCATAATTAGTTGATTAAGCATAACGTTCAAACAATCACGATCTCGAAATCGCTAAATTATAATTTGTTGCTGTTGTTGTTGCTTCTTTCTATCACAAACAGACTTCTAGAGCTCGCTTATAGCGAAATCGTTATAGGTTTGCTGTTTTTATTTGTTCGTACGTTTGTACATTGCAAATGTTTGTCTCAGGAGCAATACTTCATAGACAAATCAAACATGTCTGCTCAACAATAAGCTTTGCTTTGCTTGCTTGTTTATCATTAAGCACCCTTCAATTGGCACGTTATTTATGAATTCAATGTTGTAAATAGTCGTATTAAGTTAACACAGTATCAAACTTACAAAACTAACTGTCCGTTTACTCTTTTAACTGAATAGATTGTCAATTAAATACAATCAAGAAGTATGTGCTTTCAACAATAAGCAATGCTTTCAACAATAACAAACTAAACAAGGCTAAATTGCAATATAGAAATCTTTTGTTTAAAATTGAATAAGTATATTTTGAATCAGTAATTGTTAGTTTTGTTAACAAATTATATCAGTCTTAGTTTTTAATATTCTGACAAATAATTTTAATGACATGATGATGACTTGCCACCAGCAAATAATAATCCGTTTGCGCCAAGTCGATACCTCAAGTAGATTCCAAATACCGAACGGTTTCCTAAAGAAAAAAATGGATGATTGCACAACAAACAGGAGCAAGCACTGCATATTTTTTTTTTCGAACTTTTTAATTATTTCTTATCAAAGAGATTGAATATCACTGTCCATTTGGATACTGGGGATACCGTATGTCATCTTCACTCACACGGGAAATCGTTTACTTCAAGATTTCGATCTACCTCTACTTCAGAAATATACCGAAACCCTCTACTTCCTTTGGAGAATCTCTTGCTGAATTTTGAACTCTACTGTTCATGGTTTCATTTTCCCAAGCTTTCGGCAGCCTGTAGCTCCGAAACTATGGACATTTAGCAAATTTGTCAGAAGAAATTTCATCTTGTTTTGATGTGAGGAATCACCTCCAGAAGTTTGTCGGCGTAGTTCATAAACACGCTGTATAACGAAAATTTGTTAATATAATGCTGGTTGGAGAAAAGATTCCACCAATCTGCATATATCGCTTTGTCACCAGATGAATAATGCTATCAAGTATCAACACAAAATTACGAAGCTATATTTTTATTTCAAATGGTACTGAGTGAAAACAACAATATCACGTTATGGAATACAAAGTGTGGAGGGGAAGAAGTTACATCAACTATCTATATTGCAAGAAATAATACATTTAGTTTACATTTGTTGAACTGATGTTTGCTTACGTCCGCTTTCCTCTATGCTCAAGAAGTTTTAGGTAATGTGTACAAAAAACATTATTGTAAGCACTTTACATATTTTTTCACAATATGAACATGTCCTGACAAAGAAATTTACATATGACGTTTTACATTTATTGTAATCTCACTTACGCTTGAATTGAACTTTTGCATATATAGTAGAAGTTACGAACACATTCTTTGCAGCAATACTTTGCGTCCTTAAAAGAGGAAACAAGGCAGCATGTTACTCGTAAATGGCCAGCTTTTTTTTCACCAAAAACACTGAAGAAAAGAGGCTTGATAAAGCAATATGCTATCGGCGGAACGACCTGGGTTCTCTTCCCGCTTCGGCCAATTTTGGTAACTGACTGGCGTAATTACAACTTGAAGCTGCGATGCATTGTCAGTGCGGCTACAAAATCACGAGTTTTGATGATCCTTAAAATTACAATGTATAGGTTATTCAAAGTGGACAATGCATATTAGACTATTGTTGGGTAGTTCATTGAGGTAACAATGAATATACAATGTTTAATTATTGAACAATGCTTGTAGTAGACGTGGTAATGACTTTGGCTTTGGATTGGTCCCTGTAATCACATGGCAAAACAGCAATGAAGATATGTTAAAATTTCTCAAGCAGTACGAAGTTTTAGGTCAATGGACAATAGAATAAGACACGTTAAGAAGACAGAAATAATAAAACTTTTATGATTAGCAGTCTAATTAGCTATGTGCTGTGACGAGTTAAGTCTGAACCCAATACACAAGATGACCAATACAACAGAAACTTTGCCTTCAGGTGATCCATCGGAAAACAGGATTGATACGAGCTTATACCATCTAATTTCTGCAAGGAACCTAGGATGTATGCAGTTCCAGACTAAGAAAATACTATTCGAAGAGCTCAATTATCAAATATTTCCAGCTGAAATAGTCAAGATTACTACAGACCTTATGGATTCAGCAATAATAAATATAAAGAACATGGAAATTCAAATGCAATTCGGAAGAAAAGTGCCTGGTGGAAGAGAGGAACAGTGTACTAGAAGATTTGAAGTAAAGAAGAAACGAGCCCTGATTGCATACTTACTGGATTACTGGAGGGAGATTGGTAACATACTAAATACGGTCACAATCTTTGGATTAAATGATGATGATGATGAATTAGGGTAGACTAGATGACTGAATATTAAGAATAATGATGGTGGTGATGATTGATTGACTGGATGAGACTGATTAACTGGATGACAATGAATATGAAGAATAATTATGTATATGAATTATGGATTATAATTGATCATTGGAGATCAAGTATTTGTACAGTGAACGACAAAAGTTAATAGAGGTTGGAGTTATAAGAAATAATACATTTCTCCTCCAGGAGAATTGTTTCATTGTACTCCTAATAGTTAGACAATCAACATGACAGTACAAACATGCGGAAAAACATGGCATGCCAGGATATTCCTCCATGTGGACCAAGAAAGATGAGAAGTTGAACATCACTTAGAGAACCACGAAACAGATAGGCAGAAATTCCATGCACGTTAAGTTCTAAGATATAGGAATTAATGCAAAGGAAAGCAAAATAATGATATGGACATCATGCAGGAATCTTCATTATGCAGTGCAACGAAACATGTATCCTTCAAACACACACACACAGAGAGAGAGAGAGAGAAAGCATAGAAGAAGACGGCATAGGGGAAAAAGCGAAAACAGAGGGCAAGGAAGGAAATAGGGA
>JAGDQP010054674.1:0-13298 GCA_022664845.1 Lepisma saccharinum
TGTACACGTTGATGATAGTATAAAATCTTTACGTTTATCATCTATATTAGCATTACAATTAGGTTTTGAACCTAATATTAATATTTTAAAAGATAGTCATATTTCTAAGCAGCCATTTTTAAACATTGGATATCCTCATCAAATGTTTGTTTATACAGATATTATTCAACCTCAGTTTGTAGGTGATACAAAAGCACCTCTTTTACGAATTATAAGTATAACCGATAATCATCATGGAAAAGTACAAACCATAACTTTTCAGAATGTGCATTATTTTCCACTTGCAAAACTTTCATTTGATACTGTAGAAATACTTTTAAAAGATCATGCAGGCCGAAATTTACCATTCACATCCGGGACATTGACATTAACACTTCACTTTAAGCGCTCATCAAAATGAAATCCTATACAGTTATGCATAGAGGTAGAGGTATACCTTACTTTGCAGGACCTGTTTACCAACGGGGACATGGGATTGGGAGTTTATTTCGCGGATTATTTCGATTTGCTATGCCATTCCTTAAACAAGGAGCAAAAACAGTAGGACGACAAGCCTTACAAACAGGAATACAAGTTGCGGGGATATGTTAGAAAATCGACCTATTAAGGAATCTTTAAAAGCACGAGTTCGCGAAGCAGGATCATCTTTAAGAACAAAAGCTGAAAATAAAGTTAATCAGTTGCTTAGTGGTAGTGGTAGAAGAAGGGCACGAAAACGTAAGGCTTCCATACGTATTGGACCACCAATCTTAAAAAGACGACGTGCTTCTAATAAAAGAAAGAGTAGAGATATTTTCACTTAAAAAAATGTCGTTTCTTACACCTAAAAGTAATGAATGTTGTACGAATGAATTCGATTTAGTTTCTGTCCCTATGACACAAACTGCTATTGAATCATCTCGATTGGTAGAGTATCGACCAATTTCATCGCTTTCTTCTGATGGACCTATAGAATTTCTTGTGCCTGGAGATACTGCTGAATATATTCTTCCTGCACATATTTATCTTTATGTCAAGTGTAAAGTATTAAGGGGGAACGGAGATAATTTACAAGTAGCAGCGGAAGGACCACCAGCCGTTGTAGCAGATAATGTAGCGCCGATAAATAATTTTTACATTCACTTTTTACCCAACTTGATATTTCTTTAAATGATAAAATTATTTCTTCTTCAAATGGTACGTACCCATTTAGAGCATACTTTGAAACCTTACTTAATTATTCTGAAGATGCAAGTAAAACTCATTTAACCACTGGATTATGGTATAAGGATACTGCAGGGCATTTTAATAGTCTCAATGAAAATAATGCTGGTTATTATAAACGAAAATCTCTTGTTACTGGTAGCGCTTCCATTGATATGTATGGACGACTTCATACAGATATTTCAGGATCTAATCGAGTTCTTCCAAATAAAGTTAATCTTCGAATAAAATTAAGTCGTAGTAAAGATGCATTCTGCTTAATGGCAGCTGAAAATTCTACATTTAAAGTTAAACTAGAAGAGGTTATTCTGTATGTTCGTCGAATTAATATTTCTGCTGATTTAGCTTTACAGTTAAACAGTTTTATGACTCATGATACTGCAAAATTACCATTGACTAGAGTTGAAACAAGAGTACACACTATTCCTGCAAATGTTAATTCCTATAATCTTGATAACATATTTCTTGGAAATGTACCAAAGGGTCTTATTATAGGTTTTACTGCAAATACTGCATTCAATGGAAAATACCATGAAAATCTCTTCCACTTTCAAACTTTTAATATTAATAAGTTGCAAGTACAAGTTGGTTCCCAATTTTATCCTCCCACCCCTCTTACTCCAGATTATGATAATCAACTATATGTTCAATGTTTTCACACTCTGTTCTCTGGAACTGGTATATTTCATGAAAATGTAAGTCATACAGTCACATATTCTGATTACCCTCATGGATATACTCTTTATGCTTTTATTCTTTCTCCTACTAATACTTTAGATGATTCTACATGGGATGTTATTAAGGATTCTCCCGTTAATCTTAAAATAGGGTTCAGTCAACCACTAACACATTCTATTTCATGTATTGTTTACGCTCAATTTGATTCACTTATTCAGATTGATAAAGATCGTAATGTATATACAGATCATACGATGTGAAATTTAGTTCAGTTTGAGAGTGACCATGAGGACTGTAATACACTTTTCCGCGTTTGAGTGTAATGAGGAAAATAATTTTATAGTGAAAGCACTAGCCATAGTTAATCCTGATGCTAATAGTTTTCAAACCTGGCTTTTCAAACCACCCTTTCCAATGTCAAAAATTACTATTCCAAGTTTGAGATTTGCAAATGAATATTTAAGTCAACATGTATTTGGATTAGAGTGGATTGAAGGCGAAGTTGAATATGAGGAAGTTAAAAACATACTCACTAAGTATACCTCCTGCAGTGAAAGTGTGTATGCGCATGGAAAAGCACGTCAGATTTTTTTACAGTCTCTTCTACAAAGAACAGTGATTAATTTAGAAGATATAAAATGTCCAAAATATAATTCACTAGCTTTTCCATCGCAAAGTTGTGCTCATCATCTTCACCAGTTTACAAGTTTTCGCTGTGTCTTAAAAGAAGCTTCAGTGTATGCAAAGTATTTAACATATTATCATCTACATTCTTTTATTTTACCTAAAAATAGAACAGTGTATGAACCAACACCAATTAGTGAACCTAATTGTGATGTGGAGTGATGAAATTTTAAAAGTTATTCTTCAGGACTGTGCTAGTGCAACTACGCTTACTGGAATTTATTCAGTGGACACTTTACCAAAACAGGTTGAATATCCGGCAGCACTTATAGTAAATTTAAGTCCCTCAACTTCCCCTGGAACTCATTGGACTGCCATATATATTAATAAACATGGACGGGGACAATATTTTGATAGTTTTGGAAATGATCCTAGTAAACCAATTGTATTTTTTAAAAACGAAATTGTAAAATATATCATGTAAACAAAACACAAATTCAGCATGAAGAATCTATTCTTTGTGGACTGTTCTGTATTGTATTTATTTATTTCACCGTACGAGGAAAAAATATATTCTCTTCTTTTTACACTACGAATCTTAAGAGAAATGATACAATTGTAAAATCACTTGTAAAAAAAATTATCAAACGAAAAGAAAAATGTAAATAAAAATTTTATTATACTAAAAGAAATCTTTCATTTATATGCTGATTATTATTATTATTATTAAGGTTATATGAAATAAAATATAGAAAATAAATTGTAAATATAATGTTTATTAAGAACATAAAGCAAACTGATCTATAAAATAACTTACACATACTTCTTACAGCTATATTCTTAATAAGGTATTTACAAGATTGTGTGGTTTCTCATGTTTGATCCAATGTTGCAATTGAAAACAGTTTCTTAATGCACAAGTATTCACCTCAACAGGGTCATGATAAGTACACTTAGAGATACCAGTGTTCAAATTTAATGTTTTCAGAGCAGGACATTCCTTTTCACTTATATGATTCACAGTTTCCAAGTGAAATCGTTTTTTAATCCACTGTACCTTTTCAAGACCTTTACAAAAAAATGTAGCTTTACTTGAACATAGTTGAAAAATTATTCTACGAAGATTTGAAACGCTGTATCCATTTGTTATGTCCCAGTGTAAACCGTGAAAGTTCTGGGTTAACCATTGTACTTGTTTTTGATATCCTACTCCCACTTCCGTAATGTCACATGGAAGTTTTACTAAACAGTGGAATAAAAGACTAGCATCACACGCTATGATACAAAATTCTCTCATAATAAACTCATGCGCAGAGATTTTAAATCCCTGCACATCAATAATGTACTGATCTGAAGGCACACTTACAGAGTTTTTCTACTGAAAATTGTTCATGTATTACATCTGGTATGAGCTGAGCAATGAATTCACTATTATGAACTAATTCTCTACAAGATTTGAAAAAAGTGTTCATGGAAATACTTACATGACCCTGTCGTTTATAAATTTCATAATACTCCATAAATAGTTCATGATCGTTTACTTCTTTCAGCAAATGTTTTGATAACACTTTTCCTGTATTCCACATATATATACAGTTATTATGAGGAACCTTTAATTTGCAGCCATTACATCGAATAGGACTTTCCTTTAAATATGTCCTAAAGGTTTCCATAACACACCGTTCCCTTATATATACCCCCACACAAAATGTACACTGATAATCAGACATTTTCAGTTCACTTCTTTCTTATTTCCTTACAATGTTCTCACTCCTTCTTTCCATTTTTATCTTTTTATGTAATATGTCAATCACTGAAGACATGTATCTTAACCATACGCCATAATCCAAATTTCATATTCTTCATGATTACTTCATCATTAACATTATTAATCACTTCACGATGATCTTCTTTATATATTTCATACAATTCATTCGTTGTAGATGGCTTCAATAGCAAATACCACACCCGTTTTCGAAAATGTTCTTCTATTTTTTCACAGTTACCAATTCTTCAGGCTTGATATAACCTAAACACGCATGACTAGATTGATTGTTTTCTTCATTAAAACAACCTTCGCAAATTAAATATTATTTAGGATTCCACTTGATTAATGCACCTCGTATACATTCTTCATCCACCCACTTATTTTTACATTTGCACTTGGAAATGTTCAATTTTCTTTTACTTACACCTTCTCCTGCTGCTGCTGTTGTTAATGATAATGATGATGGAACTTTTTTCACCAATACTCGCTCTGATTTCACCAAGGCTGATGATCCTGATGATGCTTCTACAGCTGTTGCTGTATTAACTTTCTTTATAGCTGGTCTTACTGCTTTTAACAATACTCGTCCTGATCTCACTATCGATGGTAATTCTCCTGATATTAATGAAGAGTTCTCTTCAACTTCTACTGATGAGTCCTTCCCATAAAACAATCTTTTCTTCACAGGATAATTTCCCTTCTCCAAAATACGCTTCTTCCCTCTCAACTGCTTCTCCGGCTTCCTTGGAACTATGCATGAATATACCTCTTCAATATCATCCTCCTCCTCCTTCTCCTTCACCATTGATGATAATAATAATGAAGGTGAACGCCGATCTTCTCCATTTCTTCTAGATTTTAATAAACTGAATATTGTACGGTCACCTTCTTCTTCTTCTTCTTCTTGAACGTCTTTAGCTAGTAATGCTAAAGTTTCCACTATCTCCCCATCCTCCAGCGATAACTCAACTTCGTCTTCTTCAACTTCACGTTTATACTGATAGTTGTCCATGACTAGAGCTCCACGCTAGGTATGTTATATGCAACAACACTGCCCTCTATATATTCTAATCTTTATCACATGTCACTGATAAGAGATAAGGTGACCTGGACTTTGACCTGCCATGTTGCCATATTTTCACTGACCTGGACTTTAACCTGCGGAGTTGCCACGTAAAAACAACAAATTTGGTGTACTTATCTACTGGTTTGTTTTCAAACTTCATATAAAGAAAATCTCTTCACTTTATTTGCTTATTTTTTAGTTTTCGTTGCCAATAAAGCTATGTATAGACTATTGCGGATAGTTCGAATAATAATAATAATAATATTATTATTAATATAATATAATAATAATAATAATAAAACAGAATTTAACCCGATTTCTATTCAACCGAGGTGACTGGATACTATTTCATACGCAAATCAGGGCACAGTGTTTCTCGATTTAAAAAAAAAATCTTTTCGCTCTGAGGTTTCTTTTAATCCTGGAAGAGTAGGAGATTTGAATGATATCGCAAGTAGATTCTATATACCTCAAATATGTTTCACTAGTTACTAAAAAGTTTTCAGGGACCCTTCCCTCGGCAACTTGGGTGAAACATGAATCAAGTTTCAGGAGATATTGACTTCAGTTTACCTACTCATTGAAGCTAGTCGTTTTAATTTTATCTTCCTGGAATGTTTGGGGTTCTATTATTAGCAGTGTCTTTTTTTTATATATATAAAATAATGCAATGGGATTTCCCTCTTCTGAGACTAAATAGGTAAATATGTACGTGCGTAGTTCTACAGTCAAACCCATAATTTAGTAAGGTGTCTTTATGCTGTTTCGTGTAAGTGAAGAAAGATCCTACGAGCGAAAAAAAAAGTATCTTGCAAGACTAATGTGAGAGTAGAAAGAGAATAACACTGGCTAACGGTACATTATGCTTTGTGAAACTGAAAAGGAGGAAGTTTGTTGACTATTTCTATTAACACATTGACAAACATTTGACCCAGTTGTAAGAAATTTCTTATCCACGTAGCGCTTTCTCAAAACGAGTTGACGAAAAAAAAATAATGTTTTGACTTCACCCACGACTTAAAACAAAACTTTCAACTAAACAAAGCGTAACTTACAAGTATGGAAAATTAAATATTCACGTTTTCATAGTAGAAGTTCTTACTTCTTCTCAGCCTCATCTTTAAACTGTAATAGGTCTTGCTTGTATTTATCTAATGGCAAACCGTAATCATTTTAATGCTTTTCACGCGTTGATTTGCATTAACTTCTTTCAAATGACACAATACAATGAGAAACAACTTACGTTAGTAATGGAAGTCGTTGCCTATATGGCGGCAGCTCAATTGGGAATGAGTGGGGATGGTCAAGAAAGAAATTTTCAATACCCGGAAACCTATAGCAGTGACATCGACAGGCCAAAAATGTTGGTGGGGCGGAAGGGGAAGAGAAAGAAATCAAGGAGGACGGAAGACGGTACTGATTTTAATAACAAGGCAATATTATTATTACCGGTATTACCATATCTTGAATCAAGGTAAATGTAAATTATACGAGATTGTAATAAGCTTGTAATTATAGTTGAATTATTCATTTAATAAAGCTGAATATAATTCACAGTGGAAATTAAAGATAAATTAACGTCACTACAATTGTATTATCTTCAGAAAATACCCACTAATTCTGTAGCAACGTAAATACATGTAAGATGTACCAGGTATATACAATACACACTGTGTGTTTATCACAATGTGATGCTTGCAGCCTGGACTTTCCATTCTCATCTGATGTCTGATCCTCCGTTTCTAAAGTTTATATCGCCATATATACAATTGTCGTTGTCGTTATGGCAAATACAGAGAACCGGTATCCACTGTATGTATCCCATGTGTATGTACTGTTTGTCTGGCTTTTTAACTGTCGGTGTGCCTAGTTTATTTTATTGTCTAGTGCATAGGTTCTTATCTCCTTGTGTGTGGATGTGCACACTTCTCGCTAAATGGGTTTCAAAGACATTTTGGGTTCAACTAGTAGTTCTTTGAAAGGACTAATTCTTTGTGCGGGCTCAGAAGATGACCGGGCCATCTGATGCTCGTCTGTTTTGCTTTCAGTTGAATGTTCTTATTTTCGTACTTCCTTCTTCTCAGTTTGATTTTTGTGCCTGTTCTTTTTTCTACCGCTTAGTTTGTGTGTGTTCCTTTTGAACACTTTATGTCAGTGGCGGACGGTGGTTGCCTCCACTGGGTGTTGCACTCAGGCTCGCCGCCAGCCACAAAGAGTAGGGAGTCAACAAAAATTAGGGAAGGACTTCGGCTTACGACACATACATAAATTAAATATATGTATTGGGGCAAGAAAAGTTTACAGGGGCTCATCCCCCCCCTGGCTCCGGGCATAGACTTTCACTATGTGAGAGAGGATCGGGTAGTTAATCAGGCACAATCAATCAACGTAGAGTGTAATTATGTAACATAGACACAAAAGAAGAAGTGGCCAGATTTTCAAATAAAGGGACGTTAATTTAATTAGTTACGATTTTGAGAAAACTTAGAAAAATGTCGTAGCTATAATATTGAGAATAGAATTTGATAGCTTGTCACAATTTTCGTGGCTAGAAATTGTGTCACTGTTATTGGTATTGTTAGTATCAGTTTTAGAAACTTTGAAGATTCACTAAACGTTTTGAATGATAAAGTCGAACAAGCTCACAGCTTCTGACATTGATCGAAATCCTTCTGAAGAGTGGATTGAAGACAGTTCGTGAAAATAGAGATTTTCTTTGTCAAGAAATGTGTAAATTGAACATAATTTCTCCACAGTTTGTTTTGGAAAACCGCAAAAGTAACTTGGTAATTTCTCTGGAGTAAACAGCGTGGCTGCCATAACGTGCCATGTGAATCTAAGGATTTTGCTTCGCAAGTAATCACATCGCATACTTCTTTTGCTTCCCTTACCCATTCCATTATTTCATTCTTTCTCCTTTTTGATACAGTTTTGTATTTTCTGTTGTTTCACTAGAATCATCAAGCTGGTCTTTAATATGCCTAATATTTGTTTCAAAGCAAAGTGGAAAATGACCTTTTGTGCCAAGGAAGGGTCAATTTCACGATTTTGAAGTTGATTAAACAAAATTTCCACAAAAAGCATTATTTTACTAAAAAAAAAAAGGCCAGAAATTAAAATGGCTGCTAATAAGTGTTTCCTTGCGTACTTCAGGGAGATGGATTGCGTTTGAATTTTTCTCTTCCTCCATCTTCACTATCTTATTCATGTATTTAATAATATCCTCGTTATGTTCAAAGACAGTGTTTACGCTTCTAGACAGGAAGTTCCAATAAGAGGGCTCCTCGCTCCACCACCCCACCCCCACTTTTAACATTGTTCAAAATATTTCTAAAACTAAGAGCGCTATCAAAAATGTAAGTTCATAGCGCACTAGAGCTTACAAATTACCATGATATACAATGGACAACGATCTCGAAATCTTGTCGATTGATGAGTGTTGAGACTTCAATCAAATAATGACATCATAATCCTTGAAAACGTATCACTCATCAACGGACAAGATCTCGAGATCGAAGTCCATTGTATTTCATGTTAATTTGTAAGCTCTAATGGGTTATGAACTTACATTTTTGATAGTGCTCTTAGTTTTTTTTAACATTTTGAAAACTATTTATAACGGGGGAGGGGGGGATAAGGGCCGAAAAAAAGAGCACAACACGCCTTGCAAATTTGAAAAAAAAAGAATATTATATTTCTATTTATAAAAGCAGATTTCCTCATAAATAGATTCAATTGATGAGCGTAACAATGTACAGTATATACACAGCATTTGAAATAGGACGATACAATGCCATAGCATTATTATTATTTCGCGATTAAAGTGACATGAGTCGCCCGCAATGACCTCTGTCTGGAAGCAATACTGAACTGACTGCTGATGCTGCCAAAGATTTCATGAATATACGAAGACAGGAAGAGGAGAGGACACTTAATTTCGTTTGTCCATTTCCAGTCTAAACTAATATGGACCAAATTTTCAGTTCTAATTTAGCTTTCTACGCTTGATATCGCTGTGTGACCCACTTTTTATTCATGTCTTAATGCTTGCAAAAAATAAATATTATTTGCAGTATTTTCTATTTCATACAGAATACGGTATACTATTATACGAATAACTCAGGATTTAAAACTTAAATAAAAAAACGGATCGCACAGCTACAAGAAGCGTATAAACTTAAGTGACAACTGAAAGTTTGGTCCACATTGGATTAGACTGGAGGTGGACATACGAGTTTAAATATTTGCTCTGGCGCCTATCTTCAGCGTTCTGTGGTAACTTCGCTGTTGAAAGCATCTACACGCTCGCACACACAGACACAAACACACACACACACATACACACACGCTCACACCCACATACACTGTGTCCCTCTCTTTCTTTCTCTCTCTCTCTCTCTTTGAGAGAGAAAAAAACTACGAGTAAATGAAGGGAACTAGTAGACGACCTTTCTGCAGCGTGGGAGAAGGTCTTGTCTCTTGCTCGCCACAAATACCACCTTGTGGAATCATTGCAAACTAGGAGTGGAGAAATTAGCAGAAACGTTCTGCTTGCATTTGGCGTGCAACGTCTCAAGTCCTGTACTAATTGTATTACAAATGCCAGTCTAACATCTAGTGGAGGGGAAGGCTATGTAGCGAGATAGGCGTCAAAGCGTGTGCGCGTGGATTACAATACCAAGATTAAACTGTGAACTTGTGAAGTATTTTCTCTCTTCGTAAAGGAAACTATGGCTTTTTTGAACTCTGAGGGGTAGAATATTATTACATATTCTATATTTTAGAGTAATTGAATTAAAAATGAAATAACTTGAAGAAAGGGGTTGTTGCGCAACGGGCAAACAGTAGCACTCACCGCCACTGCTTCATGTTTTCTTTGTTCAAATATATTTGATTGTTTGTTCATCCGACTCTCCTCCTAGTATCTAGATATAGTGGGTTTTCTCATCTGTTACGTTTGGTCCTAAAAGAGGCCAATCCATAAATTTGTTCAGTTCTCCTTTTCTTGAGTAAATTGCCTGGGAGTATTCCTCATTTTCATAAGATGGTTTAATTTTAGAGCAAGTAATTATTTGCCTATAGATATTGGCACAGGCTACAGGTACGGTTTTTTCGCGTAACTGTCTGTCTCCTTAACAATAATTTTCTTTCACCACGTTTAATGTTTTTCTTTTATCACAAATGAATCCACCAGTTTCTTTTACTCTTGCAGCAGCTGGTGGGTGTAGTGTGGTCGCTTAGAGCAAATATTAGCCAGAATCGTGACATGCTGGGTTAAAGCGACAGATTTTGCATAGTTCTTCTATACACTCAGTACAATCAATTTGTAAGGAGGTGCCCGATTTTCGGGTCCGCCGTCTTGAAATACGACACCATTTTTATTTTCTTCAAGTTTTTTTGACTTTTCTTCAAAAATCGCTGATTATCTCTCCCAGTGGTTGCGTTTACAGCAAAAAGTGTTCAAATATCTTATAGCCCGATACCGCTTTTGTAGCTTTGATAGTTTTCGAGATACAAGCTTTCGATAATTGATAATTTTGTAAATTTTCGACTTTTCTTTAAAAATCGCTGATTATCTCCCCATTGGCAGGGTTTATACCAAAAAGTGTACGAATACGTTTTATTGGATATCAAATTGAGTGCAATACCGCTTTTGTAGTTTTAATTGTTTTCTAGGTACAAGCTTTCAAAATCTTGACATTTTATAGGTTGCTATATGAACCTGTAATACCGGTAGTTTGTTGGGATTTGTTGAATATATACCGAGTGCAGTTCTTGACCAAACGCGGATTTGGGACCGAACTGTGGCTGTGGGTTCCTTCAGGTTGCGTCAGGAACGGACGCACAATGCGGCCGATTCCAAAAAAGCTGACGAAAAGTAAAAAAAAAGTAGGGTAACTAGTTAAGGATTTTTTTCATGTTGGGTTGGTTACAGTACGTCTGAAATGGTCATAAATTACTCGGTCTGAGCCATAGTTGCCTAAAGGCCTTAAAATAAATTCAATTTCATAAATTACTGATGGAAGTGTTTATTTACTTTCACCTGTCTCAGAATAGGCGTTGCAAAGCTACCTTTGTTCGATTGAAATCGATTGTGTTACTGAGGCAGTAAATGACGCACGTGTTGAACGTTGTATAAACACTTTAGATTGAAGCAGAACATAATCAAATAAAAAGGAATCAACGTCTGAAAGTACGTAGAATATATATAAAAAGTTACGAAATAATATTTTATCAAATATAATTTATTAGTGAAACTATAATTGTTATTATTAATTGAAAGCATTAAAGTACGACATGTTATTATGAAAAAGTTATGTTGCTCCGCTGTCAGACTTATTCTAAGTTATAGTCAAATGTATTTTCTTCAATATATATATATATATCCACTATCTATCTATCCACTGCTGGATGAAGGCCTCCCCCTTTTCTTTCCACATATCTCGGTCTGCTGATATCCTCATCCATGTAGCTCCTGAAAAACGCTTGATTTCATCTACCCATCTTACATTTGGACGTCGTCTCGGTCGTTTCTTTTCTCTAGGAATCCACTGTAGTACATTTGTCGTCCACCTTCCATCTGTTCGTCTAGCTATGTGACCGGCCCATCTCCACTTCATCTTCTTCGCAGTGTTGATTACATCCTCTACCTTTGTTTGTGCGCGAATCCATTCATTTCTCTTCATGTCCCTCCTGGTTATTCCTAGCATGCACCTCTCCATTGCTCTTTGTGTGACTCTCAATCTTTGAGTCGTTTGCGCATTCAATGTCCAAGTTTCGCAGCCGTACATCATTACAGGTAAGACACATTGATTATAAACTTTACGCTTCAGACACATTGGTAGTTTGCTTTTGAAAATAAAGTGTAGTCTTCCAAAAGAACTCAACGCCATTTTACATCTTCTATTTATTTCATCAGTCAACTTGCCATTCAATCAGTCAGCTGCCCTAGGTAAACATACTCATCAACTATGCCTATTGTCTCTCCGTTAATCTTCATTTCCTTCTTTGCAGCATGTTGGTTGTACATTACTTTTGTTTTACTTAAGTTCATTTTAAGGCCTATTTTCGAACTCTCGTTACTCAGTTCTTCCATTCTGGTTTGTAGTTCTTCTGCACTTAAAGCAAATATGACTATATCATCAGCGAACCGTAGGTGATTAAGATAATCGCTATTAATTTTAATTCCAACTTCATCCCAGTTTAAATTCTGGAACACTCTCTCCAGGACCGCACAAAACAGTTTTGGAGAAATTGAATCTCCTTGCCTTACCCCTTTTCCAACTTTAAATTGTTCACTGTCTTGATGCAGTCTAATGACAGAAGTGGAAGTCGAGTAAATGTTTCGCAGTAACTTGATGTATGCACTTTCGATGCCTTGATGTTCAAGTGTTTTATGTACTGTTGACAAGGAGACCGAATCGAAAGCTTTTTCAAAATCTATGAATCCCAAACATAGTGGAAGTTCATATTCATTAGTCCTTTCCATAACTTCATTCAATGTTTGTATGTGGTCCATTGTGCTAAATCCACGACGAAATCCGGCTTGTTCCCTTCCCTGGTTAAAATCTAAGTCTCGTTCAATACGATTCAAAATAACTTTGGTGAACATTTTGTATACGACTGACAGTAAACTAATTGGTCTGTAGTTTTCGACGCGTTCTTTGTCCCCTTTCTTGTACAACAAAATGATAACGGCATTGTTCCAACTTCTGGGTATTTCTCTCTTCCTCAGGTACATCGAGAATAAGTTAGCAAGTTCCTCTTTCATTTTTTCACCTCCTCATTTAAACATCTCTGCTGTGAGTCCATCTTCTCCTGGTGATTTTCCGTTCTTCATCCCTCGAAGTACTTTATCCACTTCTTCTTTCATTACGTCTGGGACATCAACATCAATTTCTTCTGAATCTTCATTTCCTAGCTCTTCCTCGGAGTAGTACAATTCTGTGTAGAAATTTT
>JAGDQP010054675.1:0-13297 GCA_022664845.1 Lepisma saccharinum
TAAGTTATAATAAAAACTAAAATGACCAATTCAATTTAATTTCCAACTAATAGAAATATGACTAACCTTATCGTAATAAATTCACCGAGGTTTTATTTGCTCTTTCTAACCAAAGAAATAGCTTAAAGTGCACAGTGCCTTCTCTCTCTTCTATTTTCACTACACACATAGCAATTTTGACCTGACTCAAAAGAAATGAAACTTACTTTAACACGTGGAAAAACTTGATGCAAGCTTAGCAATTTAAGCCAAAAGTTCAAACAATGTTGAACAAAGCACTCTACAAGAATCAAGGCTGAAGTAGCTTTAGCAGGACAAGAAATGAAAATAAATTGTACTTCTGACAAAAATAAAAACGCTGTCTTGGATAGGAATCGAACCGAGGACCACTGGCACACCCATCCGATGCTGTAGTCACTAGACCACGGAAACACACGCCCGGTTGTTAAACAGTTTGCCTATTTATAATTAGTCCATCAGATCGTAAGAGACGCCTGTAGTAAAAGGGTGGGAGTTGGCGAAGATTAGATTACGTCGAAATAGGCCCGGTATGTGAGATGAAAGTAGAAGTGCAACGAAAAAAATTAAATTAATTTAAAGTTTGACAAGATTCCTTGCATAGTTGCTGGTATCAACAAGCTTGAATTAGAACAATCAAGTCACTTATGTTTCTCCAACAAGTATGTATCATGCTTGTTTGTTATGTACAACACAATATCAAACATAACAAGCTCAAAGTGACTGACAACCTTGTTGCAAGCTGGAATGCTATCCAAGTACGTGATATATCACATGAAAAGGCCTCCAAAATATTACTATCTATTTTACTTGCCACTACACAGCAAAGACAAGTTGTCATAGCTCGCAACTACCTAATGGGAATAGGGCACACATAGTAGGTAAAACATTGTTCGCGCGCTGTTGCGCCTCATTTCTACCTCATTAGCTAACACAGTCAACCATACTGATATATACACCATTTTAAAGCTTATGAAACAGGCAACAACTTTTATTTCGAACACGTGTTCGATATTGTGAGTTCGAAACAAGCTACGCCGTAAAATGTGTAAATATTGAAAGCAAAATATCGTTATTTTGCTCTTTTGATCAAAATTACGGCAAAACCACTAGAGATAGCGCATAACGCATGATAAACATTTTTGTAGCCTGTTATCTAGGAATTATACCAAGAACGAAACATGTCGTTATGTCTAATGGTTATGGAGATGTAATACAATTTCTGAAAGTCTGTATGTTTGTAGTTCTGGGGGTATTGGGGGGAAGCAAGAGGGGGAGGGTCCGGAACTTTTAAGAAAACACTCCCCTTATGTTGCTGTAACAACTGGCAAGTTTTCAGGTTTTTACTAATTAGTTTCGACACAAAACCTTTATTGACTGGACTAAATTCGTTAAACGGTCTTACTTCAACATGTTTACAGAAATAAACTTTAATATGGTAAAAAAAAATTAACTTAAAAATAATAACTTCAAACAAGGGCGCCCATGTTGTGATTTCCACAGGGAGGCAAGGATAAAGCGATAGCTTTTCTATGATTTACTAAAAGTTAACAACAGGTTAATCACGACAATATTTACTAAATTAAGTGCGCAAAAAGAACCATGTAATGAAGTATATTAAATCTAACTTAAAATATATTGGACGTTGATTGTGAATGCTTAAAAGAGTATAATAATGTTAATGACAGTAAACTTTATGATATTATTTATGGAATATTTGTTAAATGTGTTCCCTGCAAAGAAACTCTACTCTGTCCCAAAGTATCCGTGCTGGTTCACTGAAGACATTATTAGGAAACTCAAGGTTAAAACAATTTATCATAAAAGTCTACAAACAAAATTCAAAATCATACTATCAGAAATTTGTTCGATTGCGCAGAGAAGTCAAAAAAGACAAAATAGCCTATAAGACCTTTATATCAAATTCTGAAGATATTATCAATAATAATCCAGGTCAACTGTGGAAATTTATTGAAAACAAAACGAAACCTCTTTCCCCAAATATATTAAAATCTGAAGGTCGGGATTCGTATAACAATAAAGAAATAGCTAATACGTTTTCACAGTATTTCTAATCAGTATTTGTATCCTCTTCTCAACAGTTCAGTAATTTTGATAGTAATTCTAGGGGTTACGGAGAAATTGTGAAACTGTCTGTTAACCAAATACATCTGAATGAAACAGAGAAGGCTATCAAGAATCTAAAGTCCAAAATGACAGCTGGATCGGATGGTATACCCTCTTACATAGTCCTATTGATCGCATACTTGGCACTGAAAACATGTATTTTCCCTAACAAATAGAAATCTGCTTTAGTTTGCCCTGCACCTGAAACAAACGACAGACGAGAAGTTACCAACAACATGCCTGTAGCAAACTTACCAGGCTTTGCGAAAGTCTTTCAACAGATTTTATATCAACGAATATTTAATCATGTGAAGCCAGTTATCTCAACTAAATAGCATGTCTTTGTTTCACAAAAAATCTACGGTAACGAATCTTGCAATAGTTACAGGTTTTATTACAAACTCGTTGGACGAAGGAAATCAAGTCGATGTGATTTATATTGACTTTGAAAAGTTGTTTGACAGAGTTATTCACAATGTATTACTAGGTAAATTAAATCACTAACACTTCTCTCCATCCTTGATTAGGATACAGCACTGTCAAGAATCCAGCAAGACTCAAATTTTGGACCGTTGTTATTCCTCTTGTTCACTAATGACTTACCGGAATTAATACCGGATAATGAAAACGTGCTATTTACGGATGATCTCAAAATATATGTTAAAATTAATTCCATGAAAGATGTCATAAAACTAAAGCATAGTTTAGACAACTTTACTAACTAGTGCGCTATCAATCAACTTTCAGTCAATAAGTATTTTTCATTCAGTAGAAATAAAACGATTTATCGATTTAATTATTAAATTCATAAGTATGCAGTAAGTAGGCCCGAGTAGTTAAAGACCTTGGTGAAACGTTTGATATGAAATTAACGTTTACCAGCCACATAACAAATATTAAAAGTGAAGCTTTTAAAATCCTAGGATGTGTAATAAAATTTGGAAGAAAGTTTAACAACGTTTCTACATTAGAGAAAATGTACTATGCTTATCTTCGTTAGAGCAAAGGAGTAGCATTTCGGACCTATTATTTCATAGGAAAATAATTCAGAGTGGCTTAGACTGCACAGACTTAGTACATTGTTACTCTTTTGTGTCCCGTCATTAAAAACTCACGTAGACAACACTGGTTTCTTCCACTGCAAAAAGGCAAGGGCAAATATAATGACGAAGTCACCAATCTGAAGAATATGTACTACCTACAATGAAATGTGTAGAACTTGCATCGAATTGGATATATGTGATATGTCTTCCAAACCGTTTTGAGATGTAATAAAAAATGTCTGTAAATTGGCATTGTAAATATACACTCTAATTCGTCTATAAAGCCTGTTAAGTTGACAATAAATAAAATAAAAATTAAAAACTGGAAGAGTATACAGAACTTTTATTTTTGTCTTCTATCTTTCAATTTGCAATTTTCTCTGGCTAGAGGGGAGCGCCTTGCTTCCCCCTTCCCCCATGACAGGCGCCCTTGACTTCAGATATTTTCAAGTTTTTTGAATTCCAGGCTGTTTCCAGGTTTTCCAGACCCAAAACTAATTTCCAGGCTAATTCCTGGTCAGTAGACACCCTGTATAAGGATGAGACAGGTTTTACTTCTAGCACTGTTACATTTGTGGGGGAAACTGAATGCAACTGGGAAGAAGGGTTAGTGCAGACTAAAATGTTCCTGAGATTGGGAGGATGCTGGAAAAGTAATCTCGGCCTGGTGGGAAAAACTGATCTGGTATCGGGATCAGACCGGAGTATATGAAAGTGGGAATGAACAATTTGTTTGATCTTTGTTAGTTTGGGATTAAACTGAGTGATTAGCGCCGGTAAATTCGAATTACTGTTCGGAGTGTAAGTAGGTTGAGTGTGCGTGGTTGCATGTCGGATCAGTTTCGTTACGAGGTTAAGTGGGTAGCCTTGGTTGACTAAAGGACTCTGTAAGCGTTGGTTGTAGATTTCGGTTGCGGTGGTGGTGGAATTCAGGCGATGTCTTCTGTGGACAAGAGAGAAAAGACTAGCTTTCTAGGTGTGGTAGTAACGATAGAATTTGAGTAGTATAAATACTGCATATGGTTGGTAGGTTTTATGTGAACGGAAGTGATGAGGGCGTTGTTATCCAGAGTGAAGTTCACGCCAAGGAAGGAGGCATTTTTGCTTGAGATGAACCAAGTGAACTGGACAACACAGAACTGGTTCAGCTTTTCTAGAAAGGTAGAAAAACAGTACTTACGTTACATAATATAAAGACAGATGTACACGAACATCACAAACACAACAGAAAGACGGAAACTTTTCGCAAAAACATTTTTAACGTGATAAGAGTAAAAATGGACAGAAGACTGGTGCTAAAGAATCACTATGTTGCCAACTAATGCTGGGTAAAAGTGTGGCTAGGCGGTTGGAAAATGACTACATGGGTCGGTGAATTGAATTTGAATTTAATTTTTAAGGACTTTAGTCAACTTTTGGTTTAGGAGGGATGATGGGATGATTGGTGGAATTAAAAAAGTGGGAGGAAACTGGAGAACCCCGAGAAAACCCACGCACACGGTGTTTGTTCGCCACAAAGTCCACATGGCACGATCAGGGTTTGAACCCACGAACCCAAGCACCAGAGGTGAGCGCTCTAACAGTTGAGCCACCGCGGCCCCTAGACGGGTAGGAGAAAACACCAAATGGAAGAGTTGGTGAAAGGCTTTCTGATTGAAGAAGAGGGTAAAGAATCAGAGGGGAAGAAATAATAATAATCTTTATTAATGTGCTATGAACAGATATACAAATGAAATAGTATAAAACCAATATAGCACAGGTCAAAAGATAATACTGTAAATTATAGAGGGTTACAGAACATCAGGATAGAATAATTATCGTATAACTTACAAAACACATTCACCAAAGTATTTCATAATAAATATATACAAAATTGTTCCCACCATTCTGGATATAGAATAAAATTCAAGGACTGGTACAAGAGCCCTGAAATCTACACGGTATGATTTTGAAGAATTAGAAGTATAGTTCACAATTAATCAAATTATAAATGTATAAAAACAAGTTAGAGACAAGTCAATCAATTAAACAAAATTAAAAAGGAGAAAAGTTAGCTACTAATTTCTTAGATGACATATTATACGTTGTCATCATTCTGTTTAACATAATATGTGATTTGTCAAGAACCCTAAAAAAAACATAAGTTCTTAACCTACGTCAAGGAACTTGTATGTGGCATTTATCCAGCTGATAACTACATTGGATTTTATTATCTTAGCAAATCATCTATAAACTGTATATCTATTTTGTCTCTTCTTAGGTACAAGGGCTCAATCCCAAAGTATTGGCACCAACAATGTTCGTAACTATACTTGTAGTACTCCAACTTAAATATATAGCATAAAATTCTTAAAATCACGGTAATAGTATTTCTATTCCAGATTATTGTTGCATATTCAATTTTGCTTCTTACTAGTAGTTTATAGAGCATTACATAAGTAGACTTAAGAGAGATTTCCGACCATTATTTGAACAGATAGCCAATCAACCTTTTACCTTCCATAGTTACAGTATGAAGAGGAGTACTGAATGTCAAGTTATAATCAAAATATACACCTAAATCTTTTATACTTTGAATGCCATTTAAGGCATTGCCCATCATATAGTATTGGCTGACCATGTTGTTAGTTTTACGAGTAAAAGTAATAAAATTAGTTTTGGCACTATTTGTTTTTTATACCATTTCTCTCCGCTTTTTATATCTTTCTGTATTTTATCTGCATCGTTTTCATTGATAACGGACCCAAGCAATTTTAAATCGTCGGCATATAGTAAAGGCATTGTATATTTCACCTGTGAACTTACATCATTCATAAATATATTGAACAAAAGCGGACCCAGAGGCGATCCCTGAGATATACCATTCCCTATCACTTGCTTTGCAGGCACTGAATTATTCACCTTAACCTGGGAATGTCTATTTAATAGATAGCTAGTAAACCGTTTAATATATTTTTGTGATAATCCAACCAGTTTCAATTTATGTAATAGAATTGAATGGTTAACAGTATCAAAGGTTTTTGCCACATCAAAATCTATCACATCGCATTGTTTTATGTTTGAGATATTTTCTTGTATAAAATTAGTAGCTTGACCAAGATTCATGAGAGTGGATTTTCCAGTTGAAAAACCACGTTGGTTTCCGTCAATTATTTGCCTTAAATTGAACTGCAATAAAAATTTCAAAAACTCTACAGAAACCACTCAATACAGAGACAGGTCTGTAGCTTTCTACAGTATTGCATTTTCCACCTTTGTACACAGGTACTACAATGGCGCGTTTCCATTCCCTGAGGAAGTAACCTTGTTTGAGTGATTTCTTAAATATTATTTCCAGTTTTTTGGTAATATATGGGCTACATCCCTTGATTATATAATTCGGTATTTTATATGGGCCTAGACTAGTTTGCGTATTGCTTTAGTAATATCAACTTCTGTAATCAAAGGTATGTTTCTAATTTTCATGATAATGTCATCTGTTGAATTTAACTTGTAATTTTGTTTATTCTGAGAAAAATAATAATAATAGTTGTCTTTAAAAGTTTTGGTGATATCTTGTTCGTTAGTTGGATTGCTATTTTTGTAAATAATAGATTTTATATCCTTGTACCTATTCTTTCGTTTGAAGAACGACCAAAATAAACTTGGATTGTTTGCCAAGCTGTTTTCTAACTCTAAAAAGTACCTATTCCTAGCTAACTTGTGTTCTTTTTTAATTCTACTTTTTAAGGAAGCAAATTGATTATACCAATCAGTATTCCCAGTTCTCTTATAATTTATGAAATATCTACCTTTTTTATTAATTGGCTTTTTAAGATCAGCAGTCATACAAGGATCTTTATAGGATATGTTCTTATTAGTACATGTCTTCGATTTTGGTACATTATTTTCAAAAGAATTATAGAAACATTATCATATAATGTGTGAATGTAATCTTATAGTTTCGAGTTAAGATCTATATTAGGATTGTTCTCGAGTGTTTTTAAATCTAGTACAATTCCTTTAAAATTAGCCTTAAAGAAGCAGTATCCAAAATTATAAGCTTGCCCAGTACTATTGATATAATTATAATTTATGTTACAATTAAATAAAGGTCCATTTAATGCATATTCAAATGTAAATATGGAAGGCAGGTGAAACTCGTCTACTTTGGAGATTGGATAAACCCTCGTATACAAGAAAACATCGTCAAGATTCGTCAATACCAGATCTAGTACTTTAGTGCGACACCCAGCAGTATAAGATTCATTATGTTGCCTTAATTCAAATACGTGAACTAGATCAAGTAAAATTTCCGCTTTTTTCTTTATATAATATAAATTTGTAGTGATATTACCAGTGTCCCACTCAATTCCTGGTGCACTGAAGTCACCAAATAAAATTATTTTTCTATTCTTGCTTATTATTATTATTATATAATAATACTAATAATGGTGGTGGTAGTAGTAGTATTAGAAGAAGAAGAAGAAAAAAAGATGATGATTTCGGGGAGGAGGCGGAATGGGTTCAGTTCTGGTGAGAATCGTGTTGAGACTTGGAGTTCTGCGGTAGATTATTTTGGGGCATGACGGGAAATTTTAAGTTTCAGGTGATGCAGTCAGTATGGGGTGTGCCAATTTGAAGAGTTTCTGGAGGCCTGAAGGCTGGAGTGATTCTGAGTGAAAAGATTGGGAGCGGAGGGTGAAGCGTGGTGTGGCCGGTTGGATTTAGGGTGATTTCTGGTACGGTCCAATTGTTACGGATGATGTGATTGGGATATCCACGGTCGATGAAAACTAAGAAGAGGGTACTAAAATAATTTTGAAGTAGCTCGTCCGAGGAGCAGATGCGGGAGCTTTGTACAGCAAGAGCGTATATGAGAGAGCGTTTACTATGGTATGGTTGGGAGGTATTTAAATGGAGATATTGCATACTATTGGTAGGTTTGATATTGGATGGCTCGTCCGAAGAATATCCCGCACCACCCCATGTCTAAGACTAGGGAACAAAGGAGATTCTCGGAGTGCCGGAATTCCGGCAATCCGAAAATCTCTAGGGATAGCCTGTTCCAGATTAGGAAGAGCGACTGCTCGTGATGCACGACCTCAAAAGTGCATAAGTTAATCTGAACAAAGCATGTTAAGAGACAGGCGTAGAAGGTGAGTCCCAAATGTAAATAATAATAATAAAATAAAATTTAAAAACTGTTGGCAGGTTTGATGTGGACGCCTGTCTCGAGTTTACTTTTCTTGAGCCAGACATCCACACCAAGGAAAGTTATGTGTTCCCTCGAGAAGGACCAAGTGAATTTGACGGGAATGGTGCAGTTGAGGTTTCGCAGGAATGTTTCCAATGACTCTTGTCCGTTGGTCCAGCTTAGGAAAATGTCATCGATATAGCGAAGCCAGGTGAAAATTCTGAGAGGTGTGAAGTTGAGGCATTGTATCTCCAGGTGTAAGGTGTGGAGTTGAGGTATTTTGTCTCCAGGCATGAGGTGTGGAGTTGAGGTATTTTATCTCCAGGCGTGAGGTGTGGATGTGAGATATTGTTTCCAGACAAATATATACTGAGTTTTTGTTGGCCGATTTAAAATAGTGAATCTTAGACTTTTTGAGAAATTTGATCCTCGGTTCATCGACGAGTATGTAGCGTATCGAACTATACTTCGAAGAAGGATTTTTGATCCAAGAATGATTCTATTTCTGTACAGCACTCGGGATTGTGTTCCCTCCACTGTCTGAATCGTCGTCGAAAAATGAATCGTGGCTAACAATAGTCTTTTTTACTTCTTAAAAATAACTGGTGATTTTATATATATACATATATATATATAGTTAAATATTAATTTGAATTTTATTTGCGGTCTTAAATGTTACTTTCAAATCCGTACAACCATGAGGGTGGGTTTATTAGAATTTCCCGCACCATTAAACCTTTGTCAATAACCCCAAATCACGGCATTCGCCAGCCGGTATTTGATGGGTTAGTTATGTGATTTACCACGATCGTAACTACTTTCAATTGTACTGAAATCCGGTGCTTCCATAATATGTCTGGCCATTTTCTCTACCGAAAACCAGTGCATACTAGGTGCCAGCCCTGTGGTGTTTGGGATTAACTTCTCCACAGGGACCATCTGACTGAGGTTCTTCTCAGTTATACTAGTCAAATAAGTATTAGCCAAATTGAGTCCTTTCCTGAACTGCCATCAAGCCAACCTAGTTTAGGACAGCTCTATCAGATTGGTATGATCAGAACTATTCTTTGTATTTGAATTAATTATAAGACAAGTTATGTCCTAAGCTTGTTTCATGTTTTGGTGTTGCTTACTTACTAGGTCGGTAGAGCGATAAAAAGTATCAGCAAAAAAAAAAAAAAAAAAAAAAAGTTTTTTAACTTAGTTTACTAAACAAGGAATGGAAAATAAAGGATCAAGATTTCAATATTTACAATTGCACTGAGTACGTAAATCATCCCACAGAACTTTAGTCTATCAAGTTTAACAGCTTAATCTAGAATACGTTGGAACCAAACATATCAAAATTTCAAATATTTATACTCTGACACCTGAAGTCTGGATAAAGTCTAGAAGAACTGAACTGTTTAGCAAGTTGACTAAAAAAGAGACTAAAATGTAAGAGATAAGCACAATTCTTTCTTCAAGATTTAGAGTTGAGTCTAGATCCTACAAGCTGGCATGTTCTTAATAGTGTAATCTCTGGCTACTTACTAAATCCTTCCTGACCTACACCGAGTATGCGTATTTAAACATGAGGTTGAATACATGTTTCAACCTGTCATTCAGCAGTGTTATTGTTTAACCTCATTCTAATAGTGACGCAGAGGCAAGAATGACTCTGCAGATTGCAGAATAATGTGTGACGTCAGGCCAGATCACCGTGTTGTGTTCGCGTGGTACAATATTCTTGATTCTTACCTGTATTCTGACATTTCATTTAGTTTCTCCCTTTGTCTGGTTAGTGCTTGATATTCTATCTTTATTTAACATTAGTAACTTTAGAAAAAATCATTATTTTGTTATTGAACAATTTTACGTACGTGAATTTTAACCATCTTAAGGCGGTTCCGATGACAGTTTCGTATCAGTATGCATAGACTGGTATGCATATCAAGAATATGGGCAGAACACCAACAACAAGCGTAAAAATCTAAGTTAGAACTGAAAGTTTTGTCTACTTTAAATTAAATAGAAAATGGACGATTGAGGTTACATGTTTGCTCTGACGTCTATTTTCAGATATTAATTGAGTACACCTATGTACAGCTATGATATTATCGCTATGTACAGCTTACTCAGTGTTTCGTTACACTGATCCCGAAACACTGCAGAGTCCGTGAAGATAAGTACCTGAAAACAGCAAAGAAGAACCTTCTTCGTTTCGCAAAAGGATCTACCAATTCGGCAGAAATTGGAAATGTCAGGCACTCTCATGTAATCGTAATGAATAAAACTGAAACGTTTAAAGAAAAATATAAAAGAAAGTATTTTGTAACCAATATTTTGTTTGCTGGTACTATTATTTTTTTAATGCACATAAAAAGTCGCCGTTTGTTGTATTCTTATACTACTGGAATGTTTATAGTAAACATGATGAAGATATATGGACAACAGACAACCACAAGTATTTACGGTTATTTTACGGGGGGGAAGAAAGGTTACTGGATGAGGCATATTTTATGAATTATTTCAATAAATGATATACAGAAAATATTCTCTAATGTAAAATCTAAACAGATTTGACATATCACTTGACTTAAGAGCTCATCAGATTCCACGCTATTTCAAGCCAATGTTTCCTGACCTCCTAACAACCTAACTCGTCAGATAGCAGTACTAGCGTTCTTATACAATTGATCGTTATTGTACTGTGGTTGAGCGATATACTGAATTTCATTTGTAAGCATGTGCAGAATCTTGGTAAATATATTGTTCTCCGGTTGTGTGTTTAATATATACTCTAGTTTGAAATTTATTATACAGTCTGTAAATTTGTACGTTAAATAATAAAAATAATAATTCACTAACCTTCTAGTTCTTCCCTGAAACGAATTTTCGCCGAGGTACGCCATCCCTTGGATATGTGATAAACTAAGCAATAGTTTGCTTACCTTTAACATGGTACACCATCCTAGTTGCCATCATATCGTCTTACAAAATGGCGATTGAAAGCACGACAAGTTTCGCAAATTGGCTTCCTTAGGCAAAAAAAGTTAAGTAAAAAAGGTTGAGGGAATAAAAGAAGCCGTCCGCAAATATGGCCTTTGTCAGTTTTCTTTGCATGTAAAATCAAAAATGGTGGTCCCAGGCAGAAACAAGGTAGGTGCAATGTTGTCACAGTATGTTGCGAAATGGAATGTTGCTACTACATAATAAAACAGAACAACTCCGATGAACAACTGTGTTTGGTTATGTATGGGAAGTTATATGGATAAATATGTCTAATATTATTGTTTAAAAAATGTTGAAATAAATAAATAAATGTTTTTTTTTTTTTAAAAAACAGGATGTCGTTTTATTGCATTTTATTTACTATGTCAAACCAGGATAATTTAACATGCCTTGATCAAAATTTAGTGTAGGTTGTTTTTTTGTGAATAAGGATGCTTTCATAAACCATTCGCTCTTGATGGGAATCAGAGGAACGTTAACATTAAGTTTATAAAAGAACTAGAAACCAATGGCGCCATCAGTTTCCTAGATTTACAAATATACAGATAAAATAATAAATTTCAAACAACAGTACATCGGAAACCTACTTCAGAACAATATAATAATAATACTAACCACGGGCGTTACAGACCGAAAGGTCCTGAGCCTGCCCAAACGCCATCTGTCCGCGGTTGGTGGAACTGCGTCCACCTGTGTGACGGCAGTGTGGTCAGTTCTGTGCGCCACCTGGCCACGAACAGGTGTATTAGTGGCCGTCACGTCTTTATTCACGTGACTCCTCAGTTTGCCTCACGACGCTGGATGAGCGCCGAAAAGTGGGACTCCAGCCTGGAATTAAACACGGGACCACGCGGACATGAGTCCAACGCTCTAACCACTAGACTGTGGAGCCCCTAGGAGAACAATATATACACGATAAATCAGGCCACCCTGCACAACTGAAATAAACTATTTGGCTTAATTTCTTTTTATGTGCGCTCAACCTTTGCATAACAAAAAATATTTAAATACAGAAGTAGACTACATAATACGGATAGGACAACAAAATGGACACACACTGTTTAAATGGTACCAGCGCGCAAAATCGGAACATTATAAAAGCAGGAAAATGAAAAGTAAATAGAAAAAACAAGATAAAACATCGATAGGCTTGTAGCAACCTGTTACCGATAGACTGAAAACAGTTTTGTCAAAAATATGTTGAAACCCGCCCTAAAACCCCCAAAAACATTAAACAAAAATTTCACCCAGTTTAAAAGTTACTAGGTTCCAAAAAACACAGGTTGTGGAGTTTACCAGATCACTTGCCAATGCAAGGACGTGTATATCTGAATGAACAAAAGGAACCTTAACACACGGGCCACGGAACATATTAGGGATGCCAAAAAGAACGAATATCCTACATCTATCCTCTCACAACACTTAAAATCTACCACACATGAAATAACCGATGCCAAGATATTATACAAATCAGATTCCCATAAAAAGCAAATGGCATATGAAAGCATCCTTATTCACAAAAAAATAACCTGCACTAAATTTAGATCAAGGCTAGTTAAATAAATCAAGTTCTGACATAATAAATAAAATGGAATAAAACAACAACATATTTTTTAAAACATTTATTTATTTATTTCAACATTTATACACATAGCTTCCCATACATAACCAAACACATAGTTGTTCAACGAAGTCCTTCTGTTTTAGTATCTGGCAACAGCATTCCATTTTGCAACACACTTTTGCAACATTGCACCTACTTTGTTTCCGCCTGGGACCGCCTTGTTTTATTTCACCTGCAAAGAAAACTGACGAAGGCCATATCTGCAGACGACTTCTTTTACTCCCTCAACCTTCTAACCTCCCTTTTTCGTTCACCTGAGGAAGCCAATGCATCACTTGGCGAAACTTGTCATGTTTTTAATGGCCGTTTTGTTAG
>JAGDQP010054676.1:0-13297 GCA_022664845.1 Lepisma saccharinum
ATTATTAATAATAAATATGAACATATAAAAATATTTTTTGAAAGAAAAATCTTGCTTCCGCTGAGATTCGAACCCATGTTTGTTACTTAGTACGCCAACGTCCTACCCCTGCACCAAGGTTGGACCTAGAAAATACTGCTTTGGTCGTTGCATTTACAGTGGACGGCGTCAGAGCCTGTCACTATGACGTTGCAGGTGGAGAGACCTGCAACCTTTTTACTATTTTCATCCTCAACTTTTTGAGTGAGGGGCGTAAAAATTTGCATGATGCCTTTTTGGTTGGTGGGCCATCGATTCCGCGCAAAATTGCGCTTGTGCCAGATTATCATCCCGGGAGTGTTCCTAGTTAGTGGTAAGCCTCGGGCATGAGTGTTTGTGTGTGTGATTTTAAGTTAATTCTAAGAATATCAGTCTACACAGGTTTAAAAGGTATATCAAAATGAACAAGTAAAGCCTGCTTAGGGTGAACAAAGTTTCAAAAAAATTCAAGAGCGTTGGTTTTGCATTCGTAAGTCCTGGGATCGATTCCAGCGTCGACTATTCTAACTGGGGTTTCCCAAGAGTTTTCCTTTCCCATACAAGGCAAACGTTGTGATGGTGTCTATAAATAGACCCTGGCCGTCTATTTTCCAGCACACTCACCCAACACCATCTCGCCTAGATCCTCATATGCCTAAAGGTCTTAAAATAATTTTAAACAAATCCTTCCAGGATCCTTTTACTCCACCCTATCCCGGGCGAATGTTATGCTTAAACAACATAAATCAATTCACACATGCACACAAATCACCGCAGATGTGAATATACGAATATAATATACTGGGTGTCAAGGAAAGTAAGATACCCCTGCTCATTCTTCATTGTCAATTCTCGGTGATAGAAAGTTGGCGTAGCGTTCGGGAGGTCGTGGGTTCGATCCCAGTGGCGGACCATCCTGACTGAGGTTTTCCAGGGCTTTTCCTCAGTCATACCACGCAAATGTCGGGATTGCATCTTCAACATAGGACCTGGCCGACACCTTCCCGATACCTTTCCCCTTCTCTATTTTGACCTGAGCCCTAGATGCCTAAAGGCCACAAATAAAATTCAAATTCATTGTCAGTTCATTGTGAGTAATGTTAATTATAGCACATATTAAATCCAATTTTCACATATCGTAGTAGAAGAAACTCACAAAAGAAGTAGAAATGTTATTTGAAATAAATATTATTTAAGAAATTTATTACTTGAAAAATAATTTTAAATATTTTTTTATAAAATATAGACAATTGTGTGTGCCAGAATTGAGCTAATTAACCAAATTTTCTTTTTTTTTTAAAAAAAATGGATTTTTCAGAATTTGAACTTGCAACCGTAGGCACGAGAGACCGACACTGTAACCATCAGACCAACGAGACTTGTTTATTCTGATTGTGATAACATAGTATTTATTGTAAAATATCGATCTTCTGCGAGGCTCCGATCTCATAACAAAACAAATATTATATTTTCAATGTCAAAGCATTGCTTTTATATAATTAAGATAGAAAAAATAAGCGGAGCAAATCAATAAGTTTTAATTAAAAAATTAAAAACGTGTAAGAGTTTCAACAACGAACTAACTTCTTGGCTTCATCGGACACACTGAATTACTTAAACAAAAACAACTTGTAACGAGCCAGCTATCTGGTGCCAGATTGGATCCCGCCACCCAATCCCATACCGTCTGCACAAAGTGAATTTTTAATTACCACCCTCACTTATTCCTATGCACCTCCTGTTCCTACTACATCTACGCGGTATGAAATCTGGTGTCGAAGACTCCTTGTATGTGACCAACTTACCGTAGAAATTGCAACTTTTATTTCGTAATGGTTTGGTCAGTAAAAGTGGATTTTCTTTGCCGTAGAATGCCAATGCGAATGTGGTATTTTCTCGAAAGTCATCATGTTTTGGAAAAGGAGTTAAATATAAAGAATTTCTCTTATAACCTTTAGAACTATCAACAGGATTATTGTGGAGAAAAATCCGTGGCGTTGAATCACAGTGCTTTTTTGCTGCAGGATAAATGCCGGAGTTGGGGCTAAAATATCTCAAATGAGTCATCATGAAAAATTCCGAGATTTGGCCTCGAGGAAGCTTTGTATTTACTCAAATCACAGTAGAAATGGCAATTTTTATTATTGAGTGGTTGGTCATGACAAAGCTTTTCATGGTAGTTAAAACAGTGTAGTAATACTGTTCATGGACCTTTCAAACAATGTAGTAATATGAAGCTGCATATACATATCTAATCCGCTTGCACTGACCAAACCAATTAGAAATAAAAGTTGCAATTTTGGGTGTGAGCTGACCACTAACAAGGCTTCCTTGACACTAAATTTCAGTTTTTATTAGATATTTAAGCCCGAAATCCTGCATTTTTCGACGAAAGACTATGTTTGAACCGCCGTAGAAATAAAGGGATGTAGTCTAATTCAACTAAAACTATGTTTTGAACATAGACACTCTTTTGGTAGGTCTAAACATTACAAATGACTGCAGCCTTATATCTGACTGCTTCACAGAAAGAAATTATGGTCTCTTTGAAGATATGAGATTTGCATTTGCATAATATGACGGCGGAGAAACTCTACTTGCATTGACCCAGCAAGCCAAATGTCAACCAAGACGGCAAATGGTCGGGAATTTTGGTCGGTCCGACGTCGGGGATAAGCAAAACCCAAAGTAGTAGTCGGGAAATAGATAAGGAAGAGCTAGCAAAAAAAAAGGAAGAGGAAGCGTTTGTATTTTTAACCCTCTGTTTAAATAAATAGCTTGAAGCCTGCGTTTATCTACTGTTAGTTAGAAAACTTCTTGACGTTAGCCAGCGACGCAAACTAGGGAACCGTTCTGCCATTTCCCCGAAAATTACCGAAGTTTGCCGAAGAATGCATCGTAAGTTTGTAAAATAAAAGGAATGACTACGGTCAAATTAATGCGGCAAATGTTTACGGAAAATCAACAAAATTTAATATTTATTTGAAATTAAAGACACTTACCTTATTTATACAGAAGAATCCATGTGTTGAGGTTATAACGTAGGCTATGTTTTCCAGATAAGTGGGAGGAAGCGAGTTAAAAAAAGTGGAGAAGTTCGATGCGACATACTCCAATATATACACCACATCACATTTCTACTGAAGTTTTCTTTCTTTTTTAAAAAAAAAAAACAAGTTTCCAGATCAATATATATATATATATAGACCTACATAACATCATATTTTAAATAAAAGTTTTAAAACATCATATTTTACATAAAAGTTTTAAAACGCAAGTTCCAAGGGTTCGCGCTCACCGCTCGTACTAGATGTAGTGTTGGTTGAGCACTCATTTTCAATGTTAAAACTTAGAAAGAGCTTTTTAACGAATTGTATAACTTAAGATAGGCTAATTGAAATCAGCCGTCTCAGTATTACATGTGCACTGAAAGGGGTCAGATCTTCCTATATCTTCCAGTATGTTTATTGATACTGAATTTCAATTTCTATACATAATTTATATTTCATTATTTTTATGAAATTTTTAAATAAGTAATTTCTTTAGTAGCCTTACACTGAGATCATATAACATCGACATTTGATGCATTAAAATTAGCAGCCACAATATACTTGAATTCAGGGGTGCATTTCGGCGATGGCATGGTTTCGCCACGCAAGGACGGAACAAAAATTACCAGACGCCTGGACGGACAAACAAAATCAATGATTTTCAATGTAGCACAGGATATCCCAGGGATTTTCCATTTAGCACCACAATATGCATACAATGTTCCAGAATATTTGGGATCAAATAATGATTTTCCGATTATATACTTTTTTAAAATATTAAAAGTATATTCAAGGTTGGAATTTCATGAATATTATGACAAAGTATAATTATCCTCGACATAATATATATTCGTAGAATGTGCTTGAGATATCCCAAGAAATATCCTTAGGATATGAGCTCATCCTTGACAAACAGATATTCATAGAATATTCTACGCATACACCAAGAATATGTTAAATATCATTGGAATATTCCATGTCTCCACGGGGATATTCGTAGAATGTATCTGCGCTGTATGGATTAATAAACTCCAAATAATAAATAAATAAAGTGCAAGGAATGAGTCAGGTCAAACAATTAAACCGAAATCTACCCCTCCCTTGAATTTATGTTGAGTTAGTTAGGGTGACCATACTTTTAAAGAGTATTATACTCTTTTAGGGGTTCAAATACTCTAAACTCTTTTCTGTTCGAAATTACTTACAACTATACCCTTTTCCTTATTTTTAATAACTTTTAACGTAATTTCTAAATGAATGTCTTGTGATTTCTAAATTCCGAATACAGTTTACAAGGAAATTAATTAAAAGTTAAACATAATTTAATCTGAAGTAAGAGTGCACGTGCTGGATTTTCAAGTGCATTTTTCAATGTGAAATTAATGTTTAAGTATCACCAGATCGCTTGGCTGTGGTGATTTCTGTAGGTAATATGTAGTAGCATTTTAAATTTGATATTTTATGTATGCCTTTTAGACATCTAAGGCTCAGGCCATCGTGGTCCATCGGGATCTCTGGAATAGGTGCGGATTTGTCCGGTGTTAGCCAATACCCTACTCAAAATTTGTGCTAAACGTAATGTTGATTGGTGATATTTTCAACTAAATCTTTTCATCCAGAAGCATTCAACGATTTCGACATTTTTTACGGTTAGTAAAAGGTTTGGCAATTGGGATAACATATGAATAATACTCCGAATCGTATTGTACAATCATAAAAAGCAGTTTACATATGTGGCTTAACTGGAAAATTACCGGAAACATAGCAACATGCTTACATTCACGCAGAGAATTGGTCAAAATTTTATTATGAACAGTCCCCACTGTCATGTTGCTTTCCTTTCAGAAAATGTAATTTTAAAGAAGTGCTTTAGCCACTAGATGACATCAGAAAAAGAAAAATCTGCAAATTGTTCCATGTTTTTCCTGTGGTCTATGCATAGAAGTTGAATACACAGCTCTGGTAAAAGTACGACATATCATAACCTAGTAAAAATATCGATGGTTAATCCAGATACGGTTTAATTCTATAACAACGATAATAAAGATAGAAAAGAGATGAGTTATTATGTAAGCATCATATATACACTGATATGAAACAAAAGTTAAATAATTTTCCCGTTAGACTAAATTGCTTAAACGACTAACGTAGAAATAGTTTAAGAAAGAAATTAGTTCGTAGCAGATACATTAATTCTAAATTTTAATATAATGTTTATGAAAGTTCGAAATCCGCGGAGAAGTATTTAAACACATAAATAAAGAGAAGAATGTAGCAGTTGTTTGTATAACTTGAAATTAATAAACTTCTCGTATATAAATTCGTGGTCTTAATAGTTGAATTTCCGTTCATTTACAAACAGCATTACTAGCTATATTCTGTTTAGCGATAGAAAGTCTTACTTTATTTTTATTTTATTTTATTTTATTTATCTTTTGTTCTGTGTAATTAGGTTAGATTTTAAATACTCACTAACTCATAAACTAACAAATTATTGAATAGCAGCATGAAATAAAAGAGTTTGTCTCTCACTTTTTTCGAAATTGACTTATGATTACAAAGGCATTCTTGATATCATGACAGCCTTTAATTCACAAGTTTATGAACATTCTTTAATATAGTCTAGATGAAAGGAAACTTTCGTGAAATTCAGAAAACATCAGTTTTCGATTTGTCGGGGGAATGCCGGCGATTTTTCCTGATCCCTGGGGATTTCATCTTCTGTTGTTAATCCCGAATATAATCCAACCAGGGACAAAATCTTTGTATTTCTATCTAAATAGGTAGTATGTTGAAACTTACCAACAACCACTGGCTTTAGTATGCCCCCTTCCTAATTTATAATAAATCGAACATTGTACTGCATCATGCTATCTCAACTCAATAATACAAATAAAATTTTATCTTGAGAGTCCAGTAGTGCATATAATAGTATTTTAACAATAATAACCAAGAGATGGGTTTCACCACTCTTCGTTAATAATTGAACGATGCGCTAAACATTCTTAAGAGTATTAAGATTCATTGTGTACTTTAACTAATGATTTGTTTAAGTTCTTAATAAAGGTTAGTGAAACTCATCAAAGGAATCTAAGGTCATCTATATAATACTGGCGTGTTATGTTATGAGTTGCATGGAACACATTGCTTGGATCACAGTTTATATTATTATCACGACTTCTGATTACTGTATAGTAATGTATTATAATTTAAATATGATCAATATACTTTTTAACAAAATAGATAACATCAATTGTTTCATATTTTATAGAACATGCAGCTTTCATGGGCGATGCAGATGATTTTAATTCAATTTACGTGGGGATTGGATATATCGTTGATTATGAAGAACGTTGGACATACCGACTTCAATATTCAAGAAAGTTTGATACGAAATGATCTGACTATATCATATGCAGAAAGGTGTAAAGTGGTCTTAGGGGAAGTTTCTTCAAGAAATGACTACATTGAAACATACTTGAGAGCAAGTGAACCTACAGTATCCATCGTTTACTTTGCTAACAATATTTCTGATGAACTGAGAAAGGATCAGCAGCTGCTTGTTCATGTTCTTAATCATAAGTGTGGAGTGTTCTTAGTTTCAGCTGAAGACATGTGCGGAATATTCTACTCTATTTACGAGGCTAGTAAGATATCTATACAAAGGAAACTTAAAAGATTCATAATTATTATGCAAACTAACGAATTTTTAGACGAATATCTAAATTGCAAATGGATGAGTTTCTTTCCATTAACATACACATTAAATCAAGATGTTAACACAGAAATTAATTTCGCGAGAGATATTAGTGTCAGTACTCACACATTTCAAAACGACTTAAAACCTGCAAAATTTGAAGAAGTAAAGCCATTATTATTCATGAAGAAAAATAAGTTACGTAAGCTCTTAGATTTAAATGGTATATGCATTACATTGTCTTTATTTCCTGACGGTCCCTGGATCATTGTGAAAGACGATTCTTTGGATGGCTTCGATTACAGAGCAATGAGAGAGTTCTCGAGGATACGTAACTTTACTTGGAAAATAGATGTAGTTGAGGAATGGGGAGACCACTCCGACAATTCAACTACAGACACTTACCTTGGGAGACTCGAAAACATAAATTACCACATAGGATCCACAGCAGCATTTATAACTTACCATCGCTATAAATATTACGATTTTTCATTTTCTCATGGTGAATCTAATATAAAGTTCCTAGTTCCAACACCCAAACGAAAACAAAACCTTTGGTCAGTATTTTCTCCATTTACTTTGTCAATGTGGATAGGTTATTTGGCGTTTATACTATTTAGTTCATTCATCTTATATTTCTTTTCGGTTATTCAGTCTTTTATATTCCGATCAAGACAACCTTATTCCAGCTTCATTTACTCGTTGTTATATTCCATCAGCATAAGTGTTGGTACCTCTGTTCCTTATGACGGTAGACTAGCTGTGAGACATCTGATTACCTGGCTGTTTGTAACATCAACCCTTATAGTGGCAGCTTATAACTCTAACCTTGTTTCATTCCTTACATTTCCAATCTACGAAACTCCTATTGACACATTGGAACAGCTATTAGAATCTGGTCTGAATTGGGGCAGTGATAGTCACCACTGGTTAAGTCCGTTCGGAGAATCTAACAACCCTTCGGTGCAAATGATAAGTGAAAGATATGTTTCTACACAGGATGCGGAAAAATTAAACAACTTAGTAGCGAAAGGTCAAATTGCGATTCCAATCGAGCATTATCCATCTGGGTGCATATTTAGCGCTGATTTTCTCGGAACTAACGCCATGAATAAATTACGATTAATGAAAGAAAGTGGTTTTGGTAGTCCCATTGCGTACATTTTCCACAAAAACTCCCCCCTTGTGGACATTTTCAATCCATTTATTATGCATCTTATTGAGTCTGGTATAATTGTGCGTTGGGAAAAAGAATTGGCTAACATGGTTGATGAAGAATTTCTAGATGAGACTCACGAATCACTTCGCGAATTGTTGGTCAAGGATATTACGGGTTCCTTTATTCTGTTAGGTTTTGGTTTGTTAGCTTCAATATTCGTTTTTCTTTTAGAAATTGCTGTAAATGTATTTAAATATCTATCGAAAACAATTGATTAAGTTCATTATAAAAAATAATGCCCTTACGTCACAGCTGTCGTACACAAATTTACGAAAATTCTCTTAGTTCTGTGATCGCGAACTAAAACTAATATGACGGAGAAGTTTCGTAAAAAAATCAGTCAACCTCGGAACACTTTGTAAAAGAAATGCGTTTCCTCTTCTCTGACCCATTTGATGGAGGATAAAAGATACTATAATAAAATCTGAAAGTCAAAGACCGTCATTTAAAGTTATATTAAATTTCGATTGAAGGGGCCTTTACAGTTAAAATTGACCATGTCACGGTTTACTTCACGACGACGGATTTTTTACAATATTCCCATCACAATGAAGTCGACATTACACCATGTTTCATACCTTCCCATTTTGATTAAAACCAAATCCTTGTCTTTTAAGGGTTCTATTTTCTGATAAATTATCGTACGTTAGAGGAAATTCAGAAGAACAATTGAATAGTCACATGCAAAAAGATGATATGTGACAAAGTTTAAAAAATTTACTTTTGTGTGGCGATCAACTTGTATAGGGTGTATATATAACTGTGACAAAAGGAGATATATATGACGCTGTTCCTTGTGGATGAAAAGGGTCCAGATTTCATGAAAGATGCAAAACGGTGACATGTGTAGCACATGTCACCATTTTGAACAGTATATAGAGCGGTTCCCATAGACTCACGTTGTGTTTGCGGATCCTCACAATTACTACAAGTTAAAAATAATAAAGATGTATGAAACACAACTTATAGTATTAGCTTCAATGTCATGTTGGAGTTCGCCAAAAAACAAAATGTATCACAGTATATTTATGCTTCTTTTACAATACTTTAGCGGGCATAACGCTGAAGGAACTAAAAATCTAGCCGTATTTAGTGATGAGTGAGGCGGACGGAACAGGAACAACGAGTTGCTGCGAATGTTACTGGCCCTAACCAAACTTGAAATATTCAAGACTATTAGTGAATATTTCTTAATCCGTAGACATTAATTCCTACCTCGTGACAGAGACTTTAGCCAGGTTGAAGGGCTAGTTAGACGAATTTACAGAATCTACAGTGAAAAACACTATTGTGAGTTAATGCTAGAAATCATCAACAAACACTAATTCATTTCTGCAGTACCAATTTTTAGGAAAGGAATAATACATTTTGTATCATTGTAGCCCAAAGTTTATAAACGAAATTGTCTATGATAAACAACATATGTAAGAAATATTCTAGGAGATAAACAAGTGTCATTCAAGTACGTAAATTCAATCATCTGTTTTATGATGCCAATACAAAGCGAACGGTTAATGCAAGCTCTTATATTGATGGCATACTATTACTACAAAGTAAGGGCCCAATAAAAACCTAAGTAAGTATTAGGCCCTTACTTTGTGCTATCACACGCGTTTACATTGAAAGGTCTGCTATTCAATTATTCGTCTGCCATTAAAATAAGCTTACAGAACTAGAATTCCAATTGGAATTAAGATAATGATTTACATTAATTTGTATCGTTCCCCGTCCTGCCGAAGGGAGAACGTGCTTATTTAGACTGGGATCGAAATAGGATGTAGCTGAGAAATGAAAGATGAAAACGAGAGGTTTTGATAAGACTATGGTTTTAGTCACATGATCAAGGTTACAAAGTTTTGGCGCTTAACCTACCAGGCAGACCGATGATGTCAAAGGGTTGCTAACTAAGGCGTCAATTAGGCTTTAGGCTTAGCCTAACCCTAGGCTTAGGTTCATACTAAGGCATTAAGGACTTAATGCTAATTAGGTGGAAATTTTCGTTTTCTGAGTCGTGTTCGGCTACGTACGATCGAGGGTTGCTCTGATTACTGTCTCTCCTTTCTTTGCTGTTTTTTCCTTTCTTTAAAGTACTTCTTGAAAGCCTCACATTATACATGCTGGAGATCTGGGATTTGTTTTTCTTTAAGAGTACTTCATACTTAGAAACATGACCGAGAATTTCTGGTCTTATTTTCAAAACAGTATCCACACATAGTATCTTGCTTGATCAGTCTTCCTTTCTTTTCAATAACACTCCAAGCCTCGGCTAAAGACTGTTAGAAAACCGTTTAAAGCATTTCTTTAACAGGATATTATCGTAAAGCAAGTTCTTGTATGTTATTTCCTTTTCTTTTTAGAAGCAAGCGATGAATTTAATGACAAATAAAAATAACTTCCATAGAAATGAACATGAAAGTCCTTGAAAACATCAAACAGAGCAAATACTTGTAATTATGCAGATACTGCTGTTTGTATATTTCCTTTCTTAACCACAAAGTCCACTTTTCGCGCAAAGAACTAACACAGCAGTCAACGTTATACTTTTAACAAGCTTGTGAGAAACTATACAGGACATCGCTCTTTATTTTTTCATTTCTTTTATCTTTCTTTCTTGTTGTACATTAACCTTAACTTAAGCTAATGGCGTCAACTTGAGATCCGAAACTACGTTAAAAAGCTACATAGTTTATAGTATTAGCTGTATATTAAGATAGTAATTTATTTTCTCTCGGAGAGCAATATTTAAAAAAAATAGAGTGTTACTATAGTAAACAAAATTTAACGATGGTGAACACAATGCAACCCACCACCGGAGGGAAGTGCATCTTCTGACGATGAACCGTCACCTCAGCCAAATAGACAGGCATTTAACCCTCCCATGTACAGGGCAGGCCAACCGTCTGGCGATTTTTTGTCAAAATTCAAATTAATGGTACAATTGAACGACTGGAGTTCTGATTAAGCCAATTGAGATTGGCGTTAGTCTAGAAGGATTGACGTTAGACATTTTTCTTAGTATTCACAATCGAGACGATTTAGTCAATTAACTTTCAAGCAACTATCAGACAAAATTGTCGATCAAATGCGTTCTTGTTCGTATATAATTCAGATTCAGAGCATCTTAAATTCTCGGATACAACAACAAGGCGAGAGCGCAATTCAATATATCATTCAGAAGGAGAAATTAATGTTGCAGAATTTAAGATTCCCGAAATGCCAGAAGACAAGAAAATCTACTTCATTTTGATAGGTTTAAAAAAGAGTTTCTTGGATGAATGCTCTTTACATAAATTTATCTTTTTCACAACTGAAAACTCATATGCATAAACTTACTAACAGAGAATTTTTCTTTTGGACAAACAACAACAATTAGAGCTTCAAAATATTCAAAGGAAGCTTGCTGAACCTTATTTTGCGAACTAGTCAGGTGGGGAGACACAAAATTGGCAAACTGTACCATTTTCTACTTCACAACACCAACACAATGTGTCCCAACAAGTAAACATGCCAAAGCAACAATGTTTAATGAATGCCGCATCATTACAGCATCCATCTACATGGAATGACATTCAGGGAGCATTAGTGACCCTCCCACACCCATACATTTTCAACAAGCCCATTTGCTTCGGCGCAAGATGCTGCTAGCCAAGCGCAGATGGCAGGACCGTCACTCTTTGAAAGTCACACGCTAAAGCAGACGCTGCCACCTACCGGCAAGCCGAGAACTGCTACAGCACAAGTGAAAATACCCTGCAGTACAAACTTTTTCTAGCCCAAATCAAATGCAAAGTAACAATGTAGATCTACTCTGAGACAAGCTTTTAAACCTGACACCTCAAGCTCAGCAAATGCGTTTAGACCAATTAACAAGAAAAACTAATCAGTTACAAGCGAATAATCGCCGCCCTATGGCACGAGCCAGATCCCGAAATTCATATCTAGGAGGCTCTAGACCAAATGTTTATGGATACCAAAATACAAATAGAGGTCAGTGTAACCCTTACTACAACCAATATTCTTCACAGCCAAATAACCAAAGCCGTGGTAATATTTCAAATAGACGTCAAAGAGGCGGCAGAGGTCGTGGTCGCAACACGAGACGTGCAGGTAAATAGAAAGTCAGTTATGTAAATATATGAAGTAACAACAACCAAGTGTTGAGGTAAATGTCCTCTGAGAACTTAGTAATGTGGTAGTTCCATGTGTCCTTAATATCAACGTAACTATGGTGCTTGGTTCGAGATCACCGGGGTTGGCACTTTTGCAAGAAGCTTTTGTAGTGGCCTACAACATCCACAGAGAGAAATCAAGAAATGGAAATGCATGAAAATGAATAGCGAACTACACTAGTGTTTCACGTGTTTGCAGAACAAAACAATCTTCATTCCAATATGCAAATATGTAAGAATTATTTTCTTTCTATATTTGGCATTATAGCGGTAAATAGATCATCATAGTTCATCGCTTGAGTTATTTATGGTTGATTCTAATTGCGTTTTATTTGAATTTGAATTTATTTATAGCCTTTAGCTGTATGTGGCTCTGGTCGGGATAAAGTAGAGAAAAAGATCCGGCAAGGGTTCGTCGGGTCTTAAGTTGAGAAAGGATACTATTCCAGCAATTTGCTCCGTGTAACTGAGGAAAAACTATGGAAATACCTCTGTAAGGATAGCTGGAACCTGGTATTGATTATTTATCATACAGACATTTAAAGCAATTACGTACAATAGTAATGTACGAAAAAGTTGATATTTTGCAAAACGGTTGTATGTAAATCAAATGTTAATGCATTTGTGTGCAAAACTGGGAGCTAAATTTAATTTCAAACGTATTGTTCTTATCCAACATTTATGTAAGAATAAATAGTGCCTCTTTTATTTTTCTTGCATATTCACATTTGTAAGAGCTATTTAGTTTTTTGTGTTTATTGTAAAATTTTGTTTTTAACACCTATTACCTTTTTGTATATGACGATTTAATTAAAACAAAGAGTATATTTTCTTTTTGCATTACTAGAAGCAGAATGAAAAGTCAAAATAATCATTAATGCTTGTATTAACCATGCAAAACCAGTTATTCAAGTTGTTTGAAGATGTGACAATAATAGTTACTCTGCAGCAACAATTTTGCTGGGTGTTTCTTATAAAATTCACAAAGATTACAAAAACAACAACAAATAAGTATAATCATATAAGTAAAACCAGAATTGCATAGACAACCCCCCACCCACCCACCCAACAAATTCCAACAATTCCCCCAACAAACTACCCGTCCTTATGAGAAAATAATCTGCACGAGAAACAACAAAAACCT
>JAGDQP010054678.1:383-13297 GCA_022664845.1 Lepisma saccharinum
AATTGAATGATGTTTGACTTTTTATTAGTAAAATTACTGGAAATTTCCAGACAGCTCGGTTGCTTAACTCTCTCCAGGAATGGTTCACATTTTTTTTTCACAGCACATCATCACGTCCAGATAAAAGCAATGGCTAACTGACCATGTAGTCCCGGGTCCCAATTCGGTGAGTCTATTAAGCTAAGTGGTTCAGAACCAACTCAAACAAAAACTGTAGGTTTTTATGGCCTTGAGGAACTCATAATAACTCGTTTAGGATGTTAATAGCAAACAATACAGCTGTTACTATCCCTACGTTCTCCTAGTGTGACTGATAGAAACCTAATGAAAATTCTCAGTGACGAACATGAGTGGAATTTGATGTTCCGCCGGCTTCGTAATGACAACCGGGAGTCGAAGTCTTTGGTCAATAAACCACAAGGCAGGGTAATAATAAACCGATGAAGTGTGTAGGCCGTAACAGCACTATGGCTTACGCCCGTCCCAACCCAACGGAGATATTCTTTGCATTCTTGTGGTCAGAATATAGTACACAGAGTTATAACTCACGGGTCCCATTCAAATGATTGCATAATACTTTTCCGAATTCAATAGAAATTGCATTTCTTTTTAACTCAAAAGAAATTATATGCATTTGCGTGTAGCCGAGTTTATAAGTCTTTTTCTTCCTATTGTAAGTTAGTGACGTAGACATATGTAGTATAGTTTAACAATATCGCTAATTATTTGCTTAAGTATGGTTAGACCTCGTTATAATCGCAAGACAGAGACTCCTGTTGATGTATGAGCTATGTTCGTATGCGTGCGACATCTACACACGGAATGATAAAGTAAGACAACGATCAGTTAGATATGAAGCTATGGATAAGACAAGAAGCTCTTGAAAATGTTACAGCGTTCCAAATAGAAAAAATGAAACATAAAAGAGAACAAAGAAAACATATACACAGAGTTTTTTTTCATGTTTTCCGTATGTATATAATTGGTTTCGTAATTAACTGAGAAGTGGCTGTACTATTTGCATTTCCTTCAATTACTGGATTCCCCAATTTCTTTTCCTTTTCTTAGAGAAAAGAAAAGATACATCAGATTTCTTTGCTCAGGTGTTCAATTAAAAACTTTAAAAGTGTCTGTATTCAAGTCAATCTCTGTGTGAAGAAGGATCGATTTCTCAGTGACACCTGGTGTTGGTCACTGGTATTATATAATCTCGGTATGGTGTCGTCACCCATCTGTTGACAGGATATGACATTTTTACATTCTACGAGACGTTACAGCCAAGTCATTTTTTATCCTGTTACTTTACCATGTTATCTTTTTTCAAGATCCAGGAACAATTTTCAAAATATATTTGTTTTTTTTTACGAAAAACGAAGCATCTGCCAAACCAGTATTTTTTTTTCTAAAATGAAGCGTGTATACATTATACACTTTTTTTGGTCAAATCGGGTCTAAAATAAAATTAAGTAGTTTTCTTATCAGTGCATGTATATAAAGGCTATCTAATGGTCAGAAAAGAAGGGATCAGAAAGGGGGAAAAGCATCAAAGGGAAGTTCATAAGAACCGTTTTTATGTTCTCACTAAGATCATAAATATTTTTTTTTTACAATCTCAAAAAGATCTCAAATAAGGTGAATTCTTTTTTACAGCTTGTATTTTCTTTTTGTGTTTTGGAGGAACTGAGACACGGACGTAGGGAAAGAGATAATAGAATATATTACGAAAGGAAATGAAAGATAATACATTAAAAAAAAGAAAAAAACCTCAAAAGGGTTTTTCCTTTTTTTTCCCCCCCTTCGTACCTGACAACAAGATTGTCTCACAACCTTGACGTTTTCCGGAGACAATTTATTTTTGTTTACTTCTTTTTCAGCAGTTTTAGAGTTTATTGGAGAACAAAAAAGAAAGATGGACATTTCATTTAGCCCGTCTGTCTCCCATTAGATGAGTGGATCCGTTTCTTTTTTCATGAAATTGTCTCTTTGTATAGATAGATCTAACATTACAATCTATAGTGCTGAAATGTGAACAGATTGCTTTAAATGATATACAACTTTTTTTTTATTCTCATTGTGAGATAACCAAAGAATTTTAATTTGTTAAGCATTTCAAGCATATTTTTTCTGTTGTTTCGATGTATCGAAGCTGTCAACAATCGTACTATTTTAAGTCAAGGAGTCCCGAATTCGATTCCTTGTGTATATACATATTGAACGCAGACGACTGGAATCTCCTTCTTCCAAGGGAGTGATAAAGAATACCAGAGCTCGAGAAATACCTCCCGTAAAGTTGTCAGAAAATCGTAATAATACGTATGGAATATAATAGTCTTCATACTGTCGAGCTCCCAGTCGGTGTATACCCTCGGAAGGGTTTCCCTGAGAGCAACACTGAATCCCAAATTAATTTTAAACTGTATCGTCCTAAGAACATAAACGTGATCGCCATGTGTTGGAAGACAATGGCAAATCACCATTAGTTCACTTTCATAAGCACCTTAGTGAGCCGCCGTAGCACAGTGGTAGAGCGTTGGGGAGGTCGTGCGCTCATCCCTGCGGCTGACCATCCTAACTGCGTTTTCCCCAGGGGTTTTCATCAGTCACCCCAGGCAAATGCCGGTATGGCACCTTTAATATAGGCCCTGGCCGCCACCTATCGGAATCTTACCCCCTCTCCTATTCCGGCCTGAGCCTTAGATGCCTAAAGGCCATAAATAAAGTTTAATACATAAGCATCTAAGGGGTCAAAATTCCTGCCTCAGCATAATACCCGGTCGGCACTGGCATTCTGAATGAGGCTTTTCAAGATTTGTCTTGTTAGTCTGCGGAACCGAGTGTACGGGTGATACCGTCAATCGAGGCTCTGACTGCTTACCTTCTGCATTGTTTTACACAAAAGAATGCTTGCTTAAACTCCCTTTGTAGCGTCAGACGCGAGAGCCGAAGGACATATTTAGAAATTTGTTTTGGGAGAGAATCGAGGGCTTTGTATATATCCATTATGCCCGGATAGTGTAGGAAATCATATCCGTATGTCCATAACGTGCGTCTCCCCGCGCCCCACCAAAACATCGTCAAATTTTGGGGGTGCGCATGAAACGTATTTTTAAAAAGTCTTGTCTTAAATGCGAAACGTTACATTACATCTTTCTTGCGAACAAAAGAAATACGGTTATGATAATACCGGAAATTGCGATAATAAATATCAATAAACAGCGTAAAGAAATGTAGCTTGAGAAGAAATAATCTTACGCAAAAGGGACGCCATATTTTCAGATAATAAAATGGTAACTTATCGTAACATTTGTAACCTTTTTTATTTTTAGTGAACCAAGTTTATTTTGCTTTCCAAGAATTGATGCAAAAGTTTACTATACGCGGTATAGACGAAAGTGGATAAAGTGTATACGTTTGAGGAGGACAGGGAAATAAAGGGGAGATGTCCAAGATTTCTTGTAAACCGCACTTTAAAGTCAAACTCTCCCATATATTTCATATTCTAAAAACCGCTTTAATTTCCTCTTCAGCAAATCGCCGGTGGGCCGAAAGCCGGCCAACGGTAGCGAAGAGTTGGGCTATCAGTGGGAAAAGATAGTGGCACATCGATTAAATTTGAAAAAAAAAACAAAAAAAAAAAACACCTGTTTGCCACCCAGTGGCTAAAAACTGGAGAAGGAGATAGCCCCAACTTTGTGCCACTCGTGGCCTGTCTATACGCCACTACACTTATTACTACTGACCAAAAACAGAGCATGGTTGTTGTCTACCGTCGCTTTTATCATGATATACGGTGTTAATTATTTTCAACAGTAAATTATCCAACCGCAGCTGTGGGGTTCGAACCAGGTTACGATCCGCACTCGTCGTTGCTGGCTCAAGACCTTATTCTCCTCACCCATGGATCCACCTTGCTGACCATATTTTACGGTATTTGTTGTAACAGGCAGAGGCAGTCTAGAACGAAGAGAAACAAATCCAGACGTGTCATTTCACCATCATAAAGAATAAGAATAAAGAATGCGCATGTGCGAGATGACGGGTGCATCACTACCAACAGGTCACTTTCTGTTAACTTCGCTACACCAACTAACTACTTGTGGTTTCAGGGAAGGCAATTGAACGAGGCCCATCTGCAATCATAAAATATTGCACCACAAGAATGATAAATTTTACTTTGATTCCCTAACCATTGGAGTTGGCAGTTATTATCACAAAACATTCCTGCTTATAGTATTTCAGGAGAAAAAGCAATAAATTGTTGGATCGAACAGAGGATGCGCGACTGTCAGCCTACTGGCATATCATAGAGATCGACGCCCACCTATTTGTCAACCGATGGCCCGATCCACAAGTGGTGGCTTTTGCTTAACGGGTTGTGGGTTATTTTCGCTTTTGGATTGAAAGTTTCCTAGCGGTTAGCTGTCATTGTGTAGTACTTGTTACGAGTGGTTTTTTTTTTGTGTGTTTTTTTTGTAATGGACATCTGTTCTTCCCCTGTACGCGTCATTTGCGCTTAAAATGGTATTATTTAACATAAGTATAACTCAGAATTCGAAACAACATCTGGACCCATTCCCCAAATACATCATAGCTTGTAGTCTCAAGCTAAAACTGTAAGGTTTCACTTATGAAAATAAAAAAACAGGAAAAAAAAAAAAAAAAAAAAAAAGCGTAAGGAATTTCTAGTTATAAGGCTCTTAATAATCAACGAGAAATGAAAATGGCGGTAACCATTTTAATTGATTTATTGAATTGTTACTAACGTCCTAAACCAGCTGGTGAGCTTCTAAGGACGGAACCTACAGTTTTTTTTGGTAAAGTGGACTCTGAACCACCCCGTTCAAAGGATCCCGGAGAGAATTGAACCCGTAACCACGCGTATAGAAAGCGAGCGCGCTAACTTCTCGGCTACCCCCGAGATCAGTGCCCAATTAATGGTAAAACATCCGATCCTGCTTCTATCAGCGAACGTTCTCGTCTTTCCCGAGCTGGATGTGGAAATTCTTGTTGTTCTCGCTCTGGGTCTTTCTCCTCTGGGAAGGTCTTCATGTCTTCACGTTGTCTGTGTTACAAAGAGTTCGTACTTTGTTTGCCGTTATAGGGTCAGTCACTCTTTGGTGCGTATTATTATGTAATTCTTTTGTTATATAAATACACATATTCAAAAGAAAAAAGTTTAGAAAAAAAAAAACATCCAAGAAACTCTTCAGTTTTAAAGTCCTCGACTTTCCTGTCTTGTTTTCATTTTTTTGGTAAGAGGAATGTACTCCCAAAGAGGTCCCCACCCCCCTCCCGAGGTTTTAAAGCCTGGAGCTCGTGCTTAGTGCGAGCGGGGCGCGGCTTCAGCACCAATTAAAAGCTTTTCACGATTTCTCACTGCATCGAAATAACCTTTGACCTCTGCTTTTTTGTGTGAGAGCAACACACGAGTAAAGCATTAATGGTGAGGGATGAGGGTGAGTTCAAGTTCTTGAGATTTTTTTTTTAGCTCTGTATTACACATTAAAGTTCCGGTGACACAAAGCGAACCGTGATTCGATTCTTTTAACTTTGAATTTTACAAAAGGAACAGTTACAAAAACTTTTCCAAGGTATGCTTTTCTAATAACTTTTACTATTTCTTGACATGTTTTAGCGGTGTAGAGTTGTCAGCGCTACGACCTCGCAGTAAAAGTAGACATTCAAGATGTCGTCCTCTGTCCCTCTCTGAGCCTTGCCGATGTCATTCATCTTCAGCCTCAGAGTGGTAATGGTGATGCAGTATCCAGTATCCTGATACGATTTGGAATTCCGAAAAATTGATTCAGCTATGAAGATGCGTCTCAGCGACCCCATAAGCAGAGTACGGATAGGTAATAATATGTCAGATAGTTTCAAGATTCGCAACGGATTGAAACAAGGCGATGCCTTGTCCCCACTACTGTTTAACTTTGCGTTAGAATCTGCGATTTTAAAAATTAAAGGGGACAAAAAGGGACTATCATTGAATGGTTTGAATCAACAACTGTTTGTATACGCGGATGATGTAGATTTAATAGGAGACGATATAGATGCACTACAAAGCAACACCGAAGTCTTAGCAGAAGCGTGCGATGAGATAGGTCTACAGGTAAACATAGAGAAAACAAAATACATGATAACAAGCCGAAACGCAGGAAATGAAGGAAATAGAAACATAAGAATTAAGGATAAGGTCATAGAGAAAGTAAACAAATTTAAATATTTGGGAGCATACGTAACAAGCAAAAATGATCGAGGTCACGGAAGAAATAAAAAGTCGCTTAGGATCGGGCAACGCATATTTCTATTCAGTCCAAAAACTTCTAACATCGCGATTAACATCAAGGAAATTGAAATTGAAAATATACAGAAAGGTTTTTCTGCCGGTAATAATTTACGGTTGCGAAAGTTGGAGTACGACCCTAGCAGATGAACATAAAATACGTGTATTTGAAAATAAGGTTTTGAGAAATATATACGGGACGAGATGACTGGAGAGTGGAGGAGACTGCATAATGAAGAACTCCACGGACTGTACGATTCACCAGATGTTGTAAAAATAATGAAATCGCGACGACTAAGGTGGGCAGGCCATGTAGCTCGGATGGGAAAAAAACGAAGATTATATTCTATCCTTGTTGGAAGGCCGGATGGAAGGAGGCCATTGGGAAGACCGAGACGTCGTTGGGAGGACAATATTAGAAGAGATCTTCGAGAAGTAGGTGTTCGTGATGAAAACTGGCTTGATTTTGGGCAGGATAGAATCCAATGGCGAACGTTTGTTACTGCGACGATGAACTTGCGAGTTCTATAAGCCATAGAGTTAGTTAGTTATGCTTTTCTAATAATATTGAATGTAAGTCACAGTTTATGATTTTGACTGAAACTTTCTTTACTTAGCAGAAGTATAATCCCTTTCCTTAATTGAAGGTACTATCCTATCATTTATCTACGTAGTTGTTATACTTCTTAATATTTTACTTCAAACAGGTTTAATATATATGGGACATTTCTTTTCTTTCTCAAAGATTAAATCTCTATCCACGAAAAATGGGTGTTTCTTCCCGATTCCTTTTGCAGCTACATTTCTGTTTGATTCGTTGTACCACAGGGAAGCGTTCTAGGTCCGTGATTATTCTTCATTATTTTTAGAAAAATAACTTCTGTTAATGACGCCGTCTTTCTTGAACAGTATATTTCTGAAATACTGTAGTTGATTGGTATACTACTTGGAATATGATCCTAAATCCTTTAGAATCCTCCACCCTTACAATTTCGTTGGAAAAGAACATTTTGTCTGCTTACTTATAAGCAAGATTTCCATGAAGGAAGTAAGTTTTCAAATAGATTTGGATGTAATGTTTGATGAAAATTCTTTACTGAGCATATCAGTACCACTACAATTATTGCTATGAAACTGCTTGGCGAAAAATGATTAACGGCATAGCTTGGTCTGAATAGCTAATTTCGCATACCCATTCCACATTCGTCCCACATATAATAGTAACCTATTCACATATCCAGCACCAAGACTTGAAATCGTCAAACGCTCTATGCTCTTCAGAATCACATCAGAACGTAATCCTCCTGCCACGGAAAATAAATATTTTTTTTTCAGTTCAGAGCAAACCTTTGCATTGCAAATATAAAAAAGTTTTGTTTTGTGTTAATGAAGTTGCCGTAGCTCAAACGGTAGTGTGTCTGTCTACGAATCAGGCGGCCCAGGTTCAAAGCACGGCCGGAATGCTGGAGACATTTCTTCAGTTGTTTCATGCCTGATGCTCTTTGCTTCCTGTCAGATTTGAGTACCGGAGTGTCCTTGATACTCCTGGGGACCTTGGGAGGAGGTAAAGGTGGTTAAGCGTGGGACTGATCATTGACACATTGTGCCCTAGGTCGTGAATATGTATTGTTAAGCACTGGAGTTATATGGAGCGCTGTATTGTTAACGTTATTGATGTATTGTTAGCGTTTTTAGCGTAAAATGGCAGATTGTTGTAACTGAAACATTGTGAGAATAAACAACAAATAAATATATACTCAGAGCTCCTCAATTACGAGATCAACAGTTCACTTGCTTCCTAAGTTTTTTTCGCTGATCTCGTGCAAAGCAAAACACATCATCCTTGTATTCGTCCGAGCGGTAAAAAAGATTTTTTTTTAACAGGAATTAATTATACTAGAACGAGGTTTGAATAATGGACTTCCCAGTAGAAGCATCATCACTGTACCAAGTAAACTGTCACATTTCTTCTAAGGGCGCTGTTACACTGTCGAGTTTACTGATCAGCTGGCTCGATTGAGCTTCCTCGACGAGCAAGCTCGACAGTGTAATAACGACTTACACGGACGAGCTTGCTCGTCGAGGAAACTGATCAGCAAACTCGATTCTGTAATGGCTCAAAGTATACTCGAGCTTCCTCGACAGCAAGCTCGTCGAGCAAACTGATCAGCAAACTCGATAGTATAATATCGCCCTAACAAACTATAATAGTAAAATGAAAGAGAAGGGTTTATCAATGGAACAATCCGAAAGGTGACCTGTTCCAGTGACTATTTAACGGACATGTTCCTGGTTCATTCTTATGCCTATGGGGTTTAACAACGACATTATCTCTGCACGTTCCAACAACCGCTGGAGAAGTACAACAGTGGTTGTAGAAGACAAAGAAAGGAATATACGCAGGAATAGCCAATGAAAAGCAGGAAAATGGGGGTGGGGACGGATTAATATCATCTTACTACTATTTAACAAAGAGTCGAGGAAAATCTTGAGAAAGACGTCGATTTTGGAGGGTGAAATGTTGGATAGGGTAATTTATTTCTCCTTAATTGATTACAGGATTTTCTTTTTTGTAGAGTTTAAGCTTATGAAGGGGGAAAACCATAATGATCAAGCTATTTAATGTTCATAAGATAAAGATGGTCTCCAACCTTCCCATCATCACCATAATGACTCGAGTAAACGATATAAGTTGAATGTAGTAATTCTCATTTGTGTTTGATTGTTATAGGAGTTAACGGCTTTTAGTTCTTCTGCGCCCTCTCTCCCTTCCTTAATTTGAATTTGATTTTTTTTATTAAGGCCTTTAAACAACTCTGCCTCAGCCGAATGGATGTTGGTGGGGGAAATTCGTAGAATAAAAAAAACTTGAAAAACTTGGAGAAAACATGAGAACACAGAGAAAACATGGTGTTTGTCCACCACTAAACTAACTCTACATGGCACGAATTGGGATCGAACCGAGAACCCCAAGCACCAAGGTCTTCCTTAATCTCTGTAGTCCATGTATATGTGGGTAGAAGAACAGGAGATACTTCACTCAATACATGAAAACAGTTTCCGGTCGAATATATTTGATATCCATTACAAAGTTCCTCAACAAAAGTCTCCAAACATGTGGAGTGAATCGCATCGTAATTTGGAAAGATTACATTCTCCGCTTGAGCACTGTTCCTGGGATATACATATGGAAAATAGCGGCCAAGGCCTTAGTCAAAATACCATCCCGGTATTCGCCTGGTGACACTGAGGAAAGTCATGGAAAAAACTTAGTAAAAATGGCTAGCAAAAGAACTCTATCCTGCTTGCCTCCAAACGTACCGATCCACAGTCCACGACGTTAACCATTAGATCACGACGGCTGGGTAATCTAGCGACTCAAGTATACATATCATTATTGTAATTTTATCCGTAATTATGTTCTGGTCTTTAATTCGTTAAAATGTTTTAAATGCCTTTCATAATCGTTTTTGTCTCTCTTTGGAAGAAAGCAAGTGCCATCCATGACTAGCATAAAATTAACAACTCATCAAGTTATTATGCACAAAGGAAAGACATTCCAAGTACATTTTAAAATACTCTTATTCATAAGTTCGTAAGGTAAAAAGTCAATAGATAAAAAACTGTAATGGCATTCGCAAGTGTTATATAAACATAATTCTTGATGACGTGTTTGTCTGGTGTGTATTTTCTTGCAGCACTGACCAGACAGACGTGCTTGAATCTCAAGAAGTTGGCCGTTCCGTTCAATGCATGCACACAAGTCACTTCACCATCGTTCAATTACTACCAGAAGAATCGCTTCTTTTCTTCGCTGCTTGGTTCAGAGTGGGTTCAGAGCACTTTCGTCTTTCTTCCTGAGTTAGTTCCAGAAGCTTCCTCGGTTCCTCACTGGCTGCTTGGATTGTCCTATCAGACACGTTCCAAGGACAATGTGACTCATAGTAGCGAGAAATTGTCGATAGAGCGTTAATAGAGACTGTACTCAAGGATTACCCTTTATTTTATTTTATTTTGTTATTTTCTTTTACTCTGTCTGGGTCTTTGAATCTTTCTATAGGGGAAAGTTGGACAGACGTTTGAATTTGCCTGACTGTAAAGTTGTCCCCTGTGTACTGAGCACGCGCCGTGAACGTCGCATGGGGGATGTGGATCCACATATTCTCGAAGTGAGATGGGTAGTCAGTCCCACTCTCGGCCGCCTTTACCTTCTAAGGTGTCCAGGAATACCAAGATGCACAATCTGGTACTCAATTTTATAGAAGGCTGACTGCCAGGCATGGTACTGAGAGAGGTCTGCAGCAGCCTGGTCGGGATTTTAACCCGGGTCGCCCGATTTGTAGTCAGACGCGCTACCTCCTGAGCCACGGCGACTCCCTTGTCTGTTTCTCTGCAAAAAGAAACATATCATCCGCAAATCTAATGCATTTGATTTTTTCCCCCTCCAGTCTGTAACTCCTTCACTGTCGAAGAATCTCTTTACGACATCTAGATATAATAATTCACAGTCATATTCAATCCAGTACTGGATGAGGCCTTTCCCGAAGGAAGGAGTTGGTTTACTGATCCCTTGCTGACCAGACGTGTTGGGAAAGGAGAGCCGAAGCTCCCAACTGTGATCGCCACTGTTTTTATTCACAACAGCTCACCAATTGTATCACGATGCTGGGTGCGCACCGTTCTAGACTCTCTCGCTTTGAACAAAAAAAACTTTTCAGAACCAGGAATCGAACCCGGGACCTCACGATTAGCAGTCAGCGATGGTAACCACTAGACCAGTAGGGCGATCCTCTTCTATATATTAAACATAATGGGCGAAAGACAACATTCCTATCTTACTCATCGAGCTATTGCTGCACGTTCTGATAGGTCGTTGTCTACTTTAACCCTTATTCTGTGATTTAGATACAAATTCTTTTATGTTTTGATCCTTCCATTTGCAAACCTGCATTCTTCAATACTTATATTAAGATTTTCTGGTTGATTCGATCAAATGCCTTTTCTAAATCAAGAAATGCTACTTATACTTTCTTCGACTTTCTCTAAGTAGTCTATTTAAATCGTTCTAAACAAACCAGTAACGTCCCTTGTCCCTTTCCTCTCGCTGAAATCCAAAGAGGTTCCTCTTCAATTCCTGCATTCACCCTTGCCGTATCATCTTCTGTTTGATATTCGTACATGAATCTTTGCTGAGTGCTATTTTAGGTTGATGGTTCTATAATCTTCACATACTCTTGAGCATCCTTCTTCATTTCCAATGGAATAATTGTTGTTTTGAAGAAATACAATAGCTCGGAAACTTTTCTGAGTCATAAATATCGTTGCAGAGTCGCACTTTTTCCTTTCTCTCCTAGGTTTTCTGTTATTTCCATCGAAACAGCATCCACACCCATTGCTTTACCGTTTTTCATCCCTTCCATCCCGCTGAGTTACGCTTCCAAAATATGTTTTACTCTTATGTTTGCTATGTATTACTTACGTGTGAATAAAAGTAGGGCAAAGATGGGCAATTTCGTGACACATCGCGTTCTATTACTTTTACTATCTATTACTCTTGACTACGAATCGGGCGGCCCTATCAAATTGAGTACCGGAGTGTCCTTGGTACTCCTGGGCACCTTGGCAAGGTAAAGGCGGTCGAGCGTGGGACTGACCACCCCACCTCACTTCGTACCGTAGGTCAAGAAAATGTGAAGCGCTACCTCCACATCCGCCATGCGCCGCTCACGGTGCGTGCGTATCGCAAAGGGAATAGTTTTACCTTTTTATTGCTCTTGTAACTGTTTCAATGGTCGTTACTAATGAAAATAAGAAATCTTTTCAGTTGCATATAAAATTCAAAGAACACGGTAAAAGTGGGTAATGTCGTGATTGTCAAGAGTTGTCTAATTACTTTTTTCTCCGCTAGGTGACTCCACAAGTATCAGTTTGCGTGATAGCTGTAACCCGAGAACTCTAGGTAATGTCATGGATGTCCAGAATGCGATGTGCAACAAAATTAGCCATCTTTACCCTACCTATCATAATGAAATATTTACACTTGTATTCATATAAAGTTATTTTGAATTCTTAAGGTTGTTGTAAAGCAACTATCTCTAACTCGAGATGGCAGCACTACCTCTGATTGTCTCTAAAGTGATTTTTGTCATTGCACACAATTGCAAATGCTGCTCCTACAAATTTAAGCGTAGAGAGTTCAAACTTTTAGAGAAGAAAGTTCATAACCAATTCAAGAGTTCTATCCGTGCCGATTTTTTTTAGTTTTCTGTTTTGTTCATTGTTGAAATCGCTTGTGTTGTTATGAATATCTTAACCTATAACAATGAAGTTATTTCAACAATGAAGAAAATAAGAACGAATTAGCACGGATTTAACTCTTGAATTGATTATGAACTTTCTTCCCTGAAAGTTTGAACTCTCTAGACTTGAATTTGTAGGAGCAGCGTTGGAATTTTGTGTAACGATAAAAATACATTAGAGGCATACAAGGACATTGCTGCCATCTAGCTTTAGAGATCGTTACTTTACATTAATCTTAAAGGTATTTAATCAACATGTTTCTCCAGGGTTCACTGGTAACCATGGAATTAAAAAAAAAAGTATTCGGCAAATTTGTATTCGGAGGATTCTT
>JAGDQP010054679.1:0-13297 GCA_022664845.1 Lepisma saccharinum
CTATTTAGGTGTTCTCTTCTGTGTAATATAATTTATGTATTATAATTCTAATCAGGCATAAAAAGTAAATGTATATGTTTGTTTTTTCTTCCAACAGATTATGTATTTACTATTTTCAAAGGCTGTTGAAACACTGCAATTTATGCTATATTTCAGGTACAGTTTATGTCGAATTACGATGTTCCAACAAATGCCCACTTCCTTCATTTTGGTCTTAACGATAACTATAATTTTATGACAGTATTTATCGAATTTGGTGAAGAATTAGAGGATAATAACGTAATCCGGGTAAACTACAAATCAAGAAATTGCAAGTTTCCAAATGAAAATGAAGAAATGTGGTTATTCAAATACTATAGTCACAGTGCTTGCTTTGCACAATGCATAGTTAAGCTGAAGATGAAGCTTTGCAACTGTACGAACGGGATAACAGGACAAGAACAAGGTATGGATGTTTTTACTAATTAATATCATAGCCAAATTTCGCACCTTCTCAAGAAAAGGGACAAAACTGAAATAAGGACAGTTTTGCAGGAGCAGGAAAGAAGTGGCGTCTTAGTTAAGAAGCTGTATTTACAATCTGTCAAACGGATAAGTAACACGTTTGCTATCTTACTGCTACCGATAAACATAGGCTTGTGAAAGGTTTGCCACTCTGTTCTGTAATGCCTTTAAGACAAAACTTTCAGTCTTTCAAAAAATTTTTTTTTTTTTTTACTTTTCTCTTGATTGCAATATGTTCGACTGAAAGTAATGTCTTAATAATAGTAATAACATTTTTTCGGCTATTTATTTCTTATACTTTCACTTCATACAGTACGCTGCAATTTGTCAGTACATGCGGTTTGCTCTCCAAGTTTGATTTTCTTCCACATTTTTTAGGTTTTTGATATGCGGAACCAAAGGCATTGAGTGACGAATGTTCAGCTTCCGTTCTCTAGAGTTTTGCAACATGCCCGGCTATATTTTATCGTGGCTTCTAAAGTTAACGTAAGAAATTTAAAATAATGCTTTCTCTCTATAATCCCCGAAATACACGCATGAAACATAATTGTCAATATACTCTAATAATAATTCTGAAGGTCTTGCAACCCGTTTTTTTAACTTTTAATATTGTGAGGTGAAGCATGTAGCCAGAGCCTGCCATTTACACTAGTCGTGAATTATCTGTTCGTTTACGGATGTCTTCCCATATACAATATGTCGTTTGTATGACTCGCGAAGTTGTAGCAGGGGCTTTAGTCGTGTTTATTTGCTCCAGTAATCCGTCTCCAAGCTTTTGAATTCTAAACCCTGCTGGAGCCTGGTTATCTGGGGAATTTAGACATTTAAAAACAAAATGGATAAATGGCTGACCAAGGCTATTATTTACTAAACTACACCAAAAATACATACCAAAGTTCTGGCCAGGTGGCTGAGCGGTCAGCGGTGGTAAGATATCACCTCGAAAGTAACGTGTTCCAGCCCTGGCAGGGGCGTTAGAGTTGGTTTTAACAGCTAAAAGGCCAATCGTGACGGCGGAAATCCAAAGTTACTAGACTGGCCCATATAAAAATAAGTTTACCAAAGTTTTTACATACTAAAGTGTATAACGTGTAGTGGATTAACATTGGCTAAGTACTCCGTTTTTATGTACGGGTGTTCTACTTGTGTTGCTGTTATTTCCCGTTTATGCTTACTATTCAGAAACTAAAATCCTTATCTGTTTTGTGAATGCGTATGCATACACTATGTGTACAGTATATGTATATTTCGCACCAACTGTTAAATTACTCTATAGAAGAATATAAAATACTTATTGTATCTGCTTTAGATGGTTATGTGCATATGTGCACACCTATCGCCTAGTGAGTTTGTATGATTCAAATTCAGGAATTTTCCATGAGTATATCAATTTCAATAATTCCTTTACAGATCTATTTGTGTCGTTTGATTTCGTTTATAATGTTTATTTCATTATTCGAGTAGTCTCTATATATTTAAATGTTTCTCCTTAGTGTATCCCTCCCGCTTATATCACAGTACGTATACGTGGCTCTGAAATACTTGTCACTATTAAGATGCAGTTTCCATCTCTGACGATGATGCGTGTTAGGTCCCGTTCTTATTTTTGCTTGATCTTATGAATTCCTCAGATGTCTAATCATTCTTCAATTGATTTACATGGTGAGTTTACATTCCCGTTTTTTGCACACCTTTTTACCTCGGGGTTTTGCTAAGATTTTAGCCCTCATAACAACCGTTTTCAAGTTTGATGATTTATTTTCTTGATGTATTTCGGTGTATTTTAATTTAATTTCCGTGTATTTGATTTTTTATTGAAATTATGTATCTTAGTCAATTGTTATGGGTGAAAGTTAGTGTTTTAGATGTTCCAATATTTTATATCTTACACGGGATCAGCGATGAATCTTGGAGCATACACACCCGCCAGTTTTCTCTGCTAGAATACTCCTTTATTTTTTTCCTAGTTTCTATGTTTAGTCTGTTGTTATAGTTCGAGTAGTAATTTTGTGGGACATTAACTCTGTTTCCACAATCCTTTCTCCCCTTGGCCTATCGGTTTTGAAAGATCTTGTATTAATTGTTATACTGTTTCTTCTTAAGTCTTCCTAATTCCTTTTCCTAGATACTGTTAATAATCTATATTTCATTTCAGACGAAATGCCTGACACTTAATCACCGTGTTTTTAAGCAATTGGGTGTGAAGAATTTGCATTTAATGATTCTTATCTGAAAGTATCTTTATTACGTACGTCCGATTCGTATCTTCGTCTACCTCTAAAACATTAATCTTGGTTTGGCGCGATACTCAAGGGTGTACTCAAGACGTCCTGTATTATTGTTTAAGATGTTTATGTAATGTTTTATTTGTTGAGGGTAAATTGCAAATATTAATAGGCAAATATTCCAACGACGTCGTCTAGAAACCTACAGTTCTTGTTCATTAGAATCTCCAGGCCCATCTTTACTAGTGTTTGGATGATGGCTTCAGTGTTTTCTCACTGCAGACTTTTCAGTCATTAAAATACTGAGCTGTAGTTCACTGAAACTAGTTATATACCCTTCTAGTTCATATGTTTGTTTATATGTTTTTTTATATCTGTAACATATTATGACCCGTTCTGTTGTTATTGATATTGATTTCTGGATAAAATTTGAAATGTTGTCCAGCGATTTTGGCAGGAATAGGCAACAATTCAATGAAAGAAAGTGTTAAGTGTTTGTCCAAGTATTTCGTTTGCTGTTACTTGAGGAAATTATGTGTCCCTTTTGCGGTTACTCTTTTATTCGCTTATTTACCTTTTGCAGGTTTAAAAAAAAATCCATCTCGTCCTGCAGGGTGTCCCTCATGAGGCCATTGGATTGTGTTGTTTGCTTGTCATTTTGGAGTGATATCTGTCTTTACTGAACAGGCTTTTTTGTTTTATGTACTCTTCTTGGTTCGTTGTATGACCTCGTCAGGAAATATAATCTTGGAATGTTAAACCACGTTGGTTTGTTCCCTTTAGACCGAATTGGGCATTGTTGTCCTATAAGGAAGATACTCGTTTGACTACAAATTTCGATATTAAAGGTTATAGTCATTGGTTGATACCTCGTTAACACTTGGTTTTGCGTACCGTAATGTAGTTCTGATATTCTCTTCGAAATTAGTACGTGTTTTGGCGAACTACACCAAATTCTAGTGAGGTCCATGAAATCTTATACAGGGGTATGCTGTTTCGTTTTCTCTCCTGATCTCGCCTCGTAGTGGTGGGCAGGATGATGCTTGCATAGCAAATTGCGCAATGCCTTAAAACATTCATCTTGCTTACCTCTCAACTTATAGTTTGGTCTCGCGGTACCCACTTTACCCCTGCCAACTTGCCAGGGCGCTTTTGGTTGAGATGAATGCAGCTTCTTTGCTTATGCCTTCCCTGACTCCTTGCATCACATCTGTACGTCACGTATATCGTTACGGGTGTCATTTATCTCAGGTAATTCCATGGATATTGTTTCTTTAATTCTTATTATGTTATATTAAAAATAATGCTGTTTCTAGTCAGTCACGAACTAAAGTTAATGGAAGTAGGAATTAATAGAATAGTAGCAGTGCCCTCCAGAAGAATTGTTGCAATGTACGCGTAATATGTGGACAATCAACATGGCAGTACAAATATACGCTAAAACATGTCGCCGTGCCAGGATATATTTCCATTCGGAGGAAGAAATATTGAGTCACTCAGCGAACATCAGTTAGAACGCTTAATTCTTTGAAGAAAATATTTTGAAATCCAGAATGGGAATCAAACCCATGACAACGAGAATGAGCGTCTCATACGCTTACCACTTGGGTACAAAGACCATGTGTTGTTAAATCAGCCATTAAACTCGATACTCTCAGCAAGTTACGCCGTATACGCACTGATTATTCTTACACGTTAGCGTATACCTTCTTCTAAAATGCGTATTGCATTTACTTTCGTTTATTTATTCAATTACTTTGCCTGTTCTCATGACATTACTACGGTCAAATACTTTTTGTTCCACTTGAACGCATGTCTCATTTTTAATATTGACAGAAATTGCCATGACTTCACAATTAGCTACTTGCGTATAATGACAAATACGAGAGTGCCAAGAAGCTTCCTCCTTCTAGTTTCTTATTTAGAATATTGATAGAATGTAGGAAAGCTAGGGCGAAGTTCACTGGATCGAATACTCGTGTAGTTTATTTTTCTTCGCGAAATATACTTTTCTCATATATATACGCATTAGGAAATGTAGTAAAGTTAGTGACCGAACGCAAGTGGAAGTTAGGTACGTCAGGTACGGTTTTCTGTTTTATGCACAAAGACTAAATTGTGTTTTCCACCACAAGTAGCCAAGTGTGACTTCATGGCAATTTATGTCAATACAAAATGAGTCATTCTTTCACTTGATTGGGAAAAATGTTGAGAAGAAGAAAAACATATAACTACAGCTTGAGGATCTTTATAGCTTTCCACTACAATAATACTTTGTTTTCTATTCGTTAATGTCACTGAATATTAACTGATATAGATATTTTGTAGGTGTGCAAAAGCTGCAACCATCTTGTTTCTCATTCCTCCAATGCAACAAATTATGCATATAATTTCGTTGTTATTGTCTCATTAGAAGTTAAAGTGTTTTGCGTTCCCTATTGCTTTTGGTAAAATTAACTTCTTCTGCCCTATATTTAATGGAAACACGATCTCGCTATACAGATTTATAAACTTAGTGAATACCCTGTGAAAATTCTTGGCCAACAGCACCGCACGCCAGAATGACATTTCGTAGCATTGTTCCGTAAGACATATACAGCGTCAATACAACTTCGAAATCTGCATTTGCAAGCTCCGAACTTGGGTAAGTGGTTAAGGCGGTGGCTTGTTAAGCGAAAGGACACGCGTTTGCGAGTATTATATTCTTTCAAAATGAATTTATATCTCTTCATATGTATTATTAATAATTGCTTTCTTGTATTTGTCGTTGATTATCTAAAATTAGTGCCCATTGGTGTAGGTAGGTTAGGTAATGTTAGGATCGGATATGCAAATTTATACTCTCGTTTCTCTTATTTTTTTTCAAAATATATATCAATATGTTTGTGCGAACCTGATTTTACCTAACCTCAACTAAACCATGGTAACTAAAAAATATAACTCGTCGGAGGGGGGGGGGGGGAAAGGCGTTGGTTAGTGCTACATTGCGAACGCCCACAGCTAACTGGGGATTGCCTCCGTCTGAGGCTCACGCCACTCAGCTCCCTTCGGACGCACCGTGCTCTCTTGCACACCACGCGGGCCAGACCTGGTTTATGAATATATATCCTAGCTTGCAGTAGCTTTTATTTGTATGACAAAGCAATTATTAATAAGAAATGGGAATATATAAAAATACGTTTTGAAAGAAAACGAACAAAAATGACAACAATGCCAAGATTCACACCCTTCTTTTATTTAGTAAGTACAGCTACACCAAGTTAGTCCGTGGCAAATACTGATTTCGTCGTTGTATTTACAGTGGATGGAGTCGGAGCCTGTTACTAGGATATCGCAGATAACTTCCAACCATTTTCCATATTTTTATCCTCAACTTTTGAGTGGGTGTGTAAACATTTGTATGTGCCTTGTTGGTTAGTGGGCCATTGATTCCGCATAAAATTTGCTCTTGTGACACATTATCTTCCCAAGAGTGTTCCTTGTTAGTGGTACGTCTCGGGCATGAACGCCTGTGTATGATTGTAACTTAATTCTTTTAATATCAGTATGTGTACTCAAGAAATACTTAAAGTTTCCTAATAACATAACATTCATAATAGCATAAGTTTGTAGGTATAGGGCCAAATATTGAAATAAAGCTTCCCGTTCCCGGTGAAATTGCGCCCCATTAAATTTGTATATGTTCACTATCCAAAGACCTACAATCTTAATAATATATATCCTTCCATTTGGTGATTTATAAATATCCTCCACACTAAGGTCCGCTCGCACGAGATACCTAGAACCCACATGATTAATATAAACAGTTTAGATACAATTATAATTAAGGATAAATAAATCATGGTAGGATGTCTCTTGGACATCCTGTATGTGAATGTCTTTTCTTCTTTTAAGTAACGTTATATAACAGGACATTCTACTGGATGATAATTTTAACAGGTGGTCAGTGTTGCCACTTTGATGTTATATTCAGTTTAACATGACCTCCTTTTACATTATCTCCACCTTCGCCTTCGCAATTGTATCCCCACTGATAGAGGCTGATAAACAAAATCGAAAACACCAACTCTATCGTACAAAACCAGCATGTTTACAACTACCACCCAAGCAATTTTATGTATATAAATAATAACTGCACAGAGATGCAAAACTAATGGGGTGGTTTATCCTTCCCCCAACGTCTCTCCAAGTTTTTAATTGATTGCGTAACTGGATACCACGTTGTTGTGTGACTTTTTCTAGGACACTGAAGTTTTTCGCGGCCATTTGTTTTTGCTGGAGAAGAGAAAGCGACACTTACCTCGCAAAGTCGCTTTTTGAGAGTGAATTGGAAAGGGCCTTCCGGGGTCGTATTGTCCTCCTCTTCTTCAGATGACTATTCTATCATTCGATTTTCCTCTCATTTAGATAATTTTACGTGGACATCTTCTACCCCTGCAGGTTGGGAGATACTAAGTAAACCACGCACACTAACTTCTTCCTGCCCACCTTCCCCTATATTCTCTTCACTCTAGTGATCTATTAACTCACTTTCTGGTCCCATTATAAGATCCAACTTTATAGAATCTTGGTTAATGTTCCGAATATAGAAGAACGGAATTAGTAGCACAATGCTCGAGGCCGGAAATCGAGTCTGTGACCGACGGTTTCAAACTTCCTCCTCTCCAACTACTGTACGCGCATTCGAATTGTAGGAAGTCTCAACACTTGAAACATCGTCCGAATGGGTGTTGACTGTCTTCTCAATGATATACTTTCTCTGACCTTGAACAAGCACTGGAAAATGTGTAACCTTAAATTCCAAAGTCGCGGTTCTGATGCAACACATGTATGAGGGAGCTATGGCAACGTTTCGCATGAATTATCACGCCATTCATTCAACATTAACTGTAACTTATATTGATACAGCTTCAAATACTGGGGAGGTGTTTTTGTTACGTGTGAGAAGAATATTAAACGCTTGCCGTTATAAGTCTCATAGGATAAATTCTTGTAGTACGCTTTCTGTACGTATACAATTGTGCCGTAACCTGATATAGCTTGTAGAATATTTCGGTGTGGTATTTCCAGAGGCGTTGAGTATTAGATAAACACTTGATATTCTGGTTCAGTTTTCGTAACGGATAATCTGTGAATCACGTTATTAACCGCAAGGAGTACTTCACCATTACATTCATACAAAATGTTCTCTACCGTGTGCGAGTTATCCGCCTTCAAAGATAATTTATTTTTGTACTTATCCAATTCTAAAGCTATTATTTGATGTTGTTCTAAATGAAGTTGGTCTAGAAAATGTCATGTAATGTCCGATGTATTCGGTCAATGCGATAATACACCAACATCGATTTCCACTGTGTAAAGTCTATGATAATGTTTGTTCGTCACATCAAAAAGTCAATTCACAAATTCAAGCCTATACACTTACACATCACTCCCACTGCAGTAATCGACGTACCACACCACGGTCGCAAGACAGAGCCACGGGAGAAACACCTATCTCTCCTGACTCCTAACAGCGAACCTTTAACTGCTGGGAGCTAACAGCTGTTGCTCTCGGCGCTGTATTTATGCCCGACCGTTTAGATCACCCGCTTCTGCCAAAAAGCACTTTGAACTCATAATTTCTAATAAATTATGTTTTATTCTTATCGGTTGGGATTAGCGAATGAGCGCGCGGAAAGCAAGTGAGATTTACTTTCTTGAAATATAGTTCTCAAATCTAGGTTATATATAAATAACCCGCTGAAGGTAGCGAGTTTAGTAACTGATTTAACAACATATTTGTTATGCTCTGTGTAGATAAATTGTCTGTGTGAGACGCTCATTCGTAAATTCTCTTGGTCGATACCACGAGCGACATTCCAAATATTTTCTTCTAGGGATCAAGTGCTGTATATTATTTTCGTGATATGCACTAAAAGAGATTTATGTCGCACAGGGACAACACCACATGACAGAGCTAGATGGAGGCAGTGGGAAAAGACAGAGATTGTGTTTATAACATTTCAAATGATGACTGGATGACTAATCCTTTCTTCCTCTAAATGCAGGAATATCCTTGCAAATCTTGTTTTCGCGCATATTTATACAGTAATGTTGGTTATATCACTATTAGGCGTATAGCCCAACAATTGTTCTGAAAGAAAGATGCTATTTCCTATTATAAACCTTAACTACATTTATTTTAATTCGTGACTGTACAAGTTCTAGTTAGGTCTCTAGAGCTCTATAAAGGGTATGCTGTCCCGTACTCTCTCTTTCCCTCGGATTCGGAGTGCTGAGCTAGATGATGTTTGCATAGCAAATTCCACAGTGTACTAAAACATTCATCCTCCTTACCTCTTATAGTTTGTCCTCATGACCTTGTCACTGTTGGCTAGCATGGAGTTTCTGGGTTGGTTAAACTCTACTTTTGTGCCTCTGCCTTTTGTGACTCCTTATTGCGCAACACTCACATCCTCTGTATTGTTCCGCGTGCGATTCCTTTCAGGTAGTTTCATGGAGAATTCTGCATCATTAGTTTTCATTTTAGATTAAAAAGTACTGTTGTTAAACATAAGTTCCCTAGGTAAGCTTAGGTGCTTCCGCTGGTAAGCGCTCTAGGAAATGCAGATATTAAATTATTACTTTAAAACAATTGGACACCAATAATAGTGAACATTCTAGCAATTTCAAAGTTGTTTCAGGTAATTGCAAACGTGTGAACTTGCTGCCCCAAGTTACGCTGCTGATACGTGTTGACGTTAGTTTGCTATCTTCAAATATGGACTTTCGTTACTTGATATTGACTCTTTTGGAAGCAGCAGCTGGTAATGAAAATTTAATGCTTGCGCATATTCCAAACAAAATGCAATTTGATATATCATTAACTGACGATATCAGACGAATGTTCGTAATGCGATCTTATTTCATTTAGGTTCATATTGCTTTTAACATACACATACTGTTTCTTAATGACCACTGGACGTGCGTAATGACGTTATGAAATTTCCTTTCCACTGTTATTATGGTCATTCTTTACGATCCAATGATATCTCATTCGCAATTTCTTTACACTCATCAGAATTAAACTTCTGCATAATACACAAGCCTAATACAAACATAGTGGCCAAATAATAAATCAATATTGATTAACTGAAATAGTTCTAGAATAGTACAAAATGTATTTAAAATAAATATTTAAATTAAAGAAAGATAAATTGGATTAAAAAGAAGAGAAATTTATTTTTAAAAAGGGATAAACGAACCTGTACGGACTATGCGAAATTGATATGAAAACAAAAGCGCAAAATGGCACCCATTATTTCTGATGATACACGCTAAATACCTGGAGTTTACGCCACAAAAATCAAACCTTTCAAGCAAATTTCACCGGGCCGGAATTTCCAACAAATATGACCGCATTAATAGCCATATATATATATATTATTATAGAGACTATTGGTTCCTCACTCCTTCCAATTTATTCTATATCATGAACCTATTACGACAAAACTAATTATTTCCCAATGTTTATATATTAACCTTCTTTCTTATTTTCAAAAGTGCTATTTTCTTATTTTAAGAATGAAATATTAATAACGCATGTGTCTAAAAGTGATTCATATTTGTATGAATTCAATATACTTGATGTTATTCAAGAACAATATTCGCATCTCTAAATCAAATGAACTTTCGTACTCAGTTATTAACAATCGAGGGCATATATATCACCGACAATATTGAGTTTAATCATTGTTGTTTATTAATTCCTAGCAACGTTTTAGATACTACTTAATTATTACATTAAACTTAACTTCCTCTAACTTAGGTGGAAACTCTCTCGGTTATAATATAAGGGGTTTTGTAATATGTTATCTTTGATACTTTAAGCACGTTAAAATATTCCAAAGAATATATATCAACAATAGTTTGCGTTAAATTTACTTGCATTTTGTTTTTAAAAATGAAGCTTAAGATAAACTATCAGCAATGTAGAGCAACTCCTTAACGGAATGATTTGGGCCTGTCCCATTCTGAATTCCTTAGTAGCCATGGCCAATTCTCAACATATATTAAAAAAATATTGTGACTTTCAATTATCTTATTCTCAGACCGTGAAATGATGAAAGAGAAGTTGATGGAATTCAGTTTTCCTGTTGTGACAAAGGGAAACTATGCAATAAACACCAGGCATGATAGGCTGTGCCCGGACACGTAACCTCCATAATAGTTCACAGGTTAAGGCAAGACACTCCTTATGTTAAGCAAAACACTATAAACTAATTAAATATTGTGTTCTTAAAATTTAAAATAAATTTTATGTGTTCTGAAATTGACGATTTTTTTATTCTGCATTCCGAAACAAGTTTACCGTAAATATATTTCACTCAAACATAAATATAATAGATTGGATCAACATATTCAAACGATATTTTTTTTTACCATAACATCAAAACAAACTAATACACTAATACTATAATTTTAATATAAATGAAAACAGAATAAACATTAACCTCATGTATACTGCTTTAAACTATGATATGAATCACCGGTTCTAGGTTAGGATTCATCACTATATGTAACTTACAAAGTCTGGTTAGTGTATTTGTAGAATATTTCCTACTATTTTGGCCTCAGGGAGCATTTTTTTAACCTATTTTAACACCAAATTTCGACACGACACTAATGGCAGGACATTTACTTTTAATAAAGATTCAAGGGGAAATACCTAATGCAGTGTTGCGTAGTCGGGTTTGTCCACATACAAATTATACAATCCATCCACTTATCCTTTCCAACAATCATGTATGAAATTGACAGTTCTCGGACTCATAATGTATTTTCGATATATATGAAGATCTTTTCGAAAGCATTCGTCAATTGAGGAAAGAATGATCAAGCGTAATAGCGAAAGATGTGATAATATTAAAGCGAGATAAATGTTCCACATCAATTCGTACAAAAAAACAGGACCAACTCCTAAAATTATACGATGAATTTGTGAAACGGGGAAAATATGATTCTGGAAGATACATTAACGGCAGTTCGATAAGAGTGTTCTAATTAAATATTTTTTTCTGGAAAACGCAAATGTTTAATTTGTACTTTAACCACTTCGTAAAAACGGAAATTTTAATTTTCACTTCTTGACAACAGCAATGAACTATCTTTCTTCTATCAAACAAGAGAGGCCCAGAGTAAAAAATACATATAACAATGAAAAGGTCCAATTCAATTCTCAATTACAAAAGAGAACGGTGATGATGAGAGAAGGATAGTGTGTAGTGAACATCATCCCCAAATCGATACGAATGGACAGGTTGAATGTATAAGTGCGAAGGCTGCGAGTTCTAGAAATTATAACTATTAAAAGGCCAAAAGCGTCGTTCGAGCATACATCAACAACAACACCAACGAGAGCCCCAGAACCAGAAACAAAGAGTGAATATCATGAGTCTGAATTTTCAGAAGGCAGTTCATTCATGCAAGAAATGAAAACTGAAAGGAAATTTTGAATTTCCGTAAATAAGTTTGGAATCAAGAAACATCGATACTTGGTATTCCCAGAAGAAATGTAAATGTTAAACAAAAGTAACCCATTTAGGGAAATTCAAGAGGTACCATATAAAATAGTAAGGCGTCTAGTATCAAGTTAAAGTATATCAAAATCTTAATTTTGACCTTGACTGTTAAATTACTTAAAATAGAAAACGATACTATTTTCTTATCTAATTCATCTCATACTGTCTTACAATTTACAATTCAAATACATCTGTGTTCTGATTTATTATTTGAATGTGCGCCTTGTGCTTTTTCATCACGCGTTTGTATTATATATAGTTATACATTCATTTTTTGTTATTTCTAATACATTAAATGTCTTGTAATTCTTGGAAAATTGCGTCAAGTCTTAGATAAAAATGCTGACATTTTCGAATATTCTTTTCAAAAGCGTTTATAAATCAAGGCATTAAATAGATTGTTCTCACATCGGTGTACCTAATGTATCTTGATATACATTGTACTTTATAAATTCGTATTTTTAGTGCAGTTATTAAAGTTAGGATTAAGAAAAATATGTCTGGTTTTAATTATTTTCACATTGAATATTGATTCCAGATCTAAGATGCATACTAGTAACACTAAAAAGAAAATATGAATGTTAGTGATTCTCCTTACTAATCATAAATGATCTTTGTATATAAGTCGCTTCTGTTAACATTAGTTATTACCTACGTTCTTTGTAAGATCCCCATTTACTTAAGATGTATTCATATAGTGTAATATAGTATATTTGTTAATCTAAAATTGTATCTCCTCTCTTTTTTATGTACGGTAATAATAAGTAGATCGTTCTTTTACCTGATTCATAATATATTCAATAAATATTGGCATTTCCAATGCAAGAATGTGTTACTTCTTCGCTAATAAACCATTCATTGAACGATAAACATGTAATTTAATTAAAATGCACTATATTTCCCATATCATTTGAAATAATAAAAACAGCCAAGTTGAAGGAAAACCCTTTACCCTAGCACAATTAGTGTTACATATATATCACTGAAATTCGGCATTATATTAAC
>JAGDQP010054681.1:0-13297 GCA_022664845.1 Lepisma saccharinum
AGTATATAGGATTGTTTATTATTATTATAGGATTGTATATTATTATTATTATTATTATTATTATTATTATTATTATTATTGTGCATTATTCTTTTATCATTCTTTTTCTTTTGTATTGTATTTCGCTTATATTACCAACATTGTATATTTCATGTAGTTCTATTATTGTTGTATTGCCCTTACTAGTGGCTAATGTGCACTATTCTTTCTCTTTTTTTCTTATTGTAATATTGTAACCATACTCTTATTTTGTCAAGGGTTAGGTGGCAGAGCAGCCATAGGCTGAACCTCGCCCGCTTCAATAAAGACCATTTCAATTCAATTCAATGCACCTGTCGACCAGTTCCTGAATTCCGCACTGAAAGAAAGCTTCCTATTGAGACAATAAAACTCGGCCGCTTTTCGCCGCACCCCAGTTAGTAAACAAGTTTATACCAAGTTTGAACTAGCCTTGATTTTACCTTGCACCAAGTTTGGTGCACAGCTGTGACAAAATTGATGATGACAAACATAACGCATGGGCCTAGGGTTTTGTTTGCCGTTACAAATTTGAGGTATTAAGTTCTCTGCAGAGTTGTATCAGGATTGGCAATAAGAAACCTGCCGCATAAAATTGGGAAAAAGATCCATGGCGTCTGTTAGTAGTCTGCTTAGCTACGTGAAGAATAAATTCTGATATCTCCAGAATAGCTTAAGCTATCAAATCCAAATTTCGTTTGGAAAGTACTAATATAATGAGAATGTTGCAGTTTAAACCGAAATACTATATCTTCAACTGTTTTGGAGAGAAAAAATAATTTTCTTATGTAAACGTTCATTTACTTATAAAAAGCGCACCTTTTCCAGGAAACTTTGTGTTGTTTAACCATCAGCCCCCACTAGTTTCAAAACGATACTTCGCTCAAAGAATTTCTATGTCATGTAGAAGAACATATTCAAAAACAATTTTGTAACTGATGAGGGCAAATGGTTAGAAGAAACATTTTATACTCTAAAGTTGAGTACCTCACGTGGAAGTATATGTTTGAAATTCAGCTAAATAAACCATCATATATCTGAAAGTTCTTATCATATCCAAACCACATTTTGTGCGACAAGTAGGGGCCTACAGATATTATGAACATATCACAATAAAAATTTGTAGTTGACAATTTCAGTCGTGTTTAAAACATAAAATATTTACTGCTTATCTCACTGACTCTATGAGTACGGACGCTAAAATATCAGAACACATGCTTAAAAACAACATCAAAGAAATGCGAGCATGCCTTCAAGAGGAAAACGTTTTCGTCATCGACAGAGACTTCCGGGATTCACTCCATATTCTATCAGACTTAGGTTTCTAATCTGAAGTGCGCGAGTTCCTGAAGAAAGGACAAAAACAGTACACATCCTTGCAGGCAAATAAATCAACGATAGTAACAAGAATACGGGGGGTGGGGTGAAATCTGCGAACAGCAGAGTTAAGCAGTGGAAGGCTCTCGATCATGTAATACTCAACACACAAATAGGTAATATAGATTAAGTCCGTATCGTGGTCCATTTGCAACAATGTCTATCGGCCTGCGCTTGTGAGAAACACGTCTACAGATTAATATATCGCAAGACAAATGCAGTTACTTGTGGAGAAAACTAATGGTTTACAAGAAAATGTCAATAATGAACAGTGGGATAGACAGAAAAACACAAAATGTAGTTGTCACACAAAATTTCGTTTGGATATCATAAGAACTTTCAGACACTTGATGGTTTAGTTAGCTGAATTCCAAACATATACTTCCACGTGTGGTACCCATCCTTAGAGCATAAAATGTTTCTTTTAACCATCAGCCCCCATTAGTTGCAAAATGATTTTTGAATATGTTCTTCTACATTGCATGAAGATTATTTGAGCGAAGTATCGTTTTGTAACTAGTGGGGTCTGATGGTTAAACAACACAAAGTTTCCTAGAAAAGGTGCATTTTTTATAAGTAAAATTGAAAGTTTAAATAAAAAAACGTATCTCCAAAACAGTTAAAGATATACTTCTTTGAATTACACTGCAACTGCTCATTATATTAGTACTTTTCAAACGAAATTTGGATTTGATAGCTTAAGCCATTCTGGAGATATCAGAATTTATTTTGAATAACACTATAAAAATTAGAATCCGGAAGTGGTCAATTTTAGGCGCACTGTCCATGATGACTGGAAGTGGCATGGACATAGAATTTGATTATTGGAACTCTCATATGGTCTAGTTATTACGTGCCAAATTTCATTAAAATCGGTTGAGGGGCATAACACAGCTCTTATGATCAGTACTCCCTTAATGTGACAAGTTTGTAGAAAATTTGTCACTTGTCAACTAGCAACTTCGCTACAAGCTTGTAGACTTGTAATTCCAAACTTGTTGCAGAGATTTGCAACGCCAAACTTCATGCAAAGTTGCTGCACTTTACTGTGCTATCCACGTTGCACAGTGCTTTCCTGTTCAAAATGGGTTTAAAATCTACAAAACAGACTGAAATCTGTAGTCGCAAGGTCTGAGGAATAAGATTGGTGGGATTTTTTCTCGCAACCAAATTTCTGTAATTTCTCACAGGTTATTGTGGACGGGCGCTGTCTTCGTGGATCAGAACACCCACATGATTGACCAGTGCAAGGAGTTTGTCCAGCAATGCTGTCCGTAGCTGTCCCAGTTGCTGTGATGACTGTAGACTTATACCGTTATTATCTGGTCCGTTGAGATCAATTCAAACTTGAAGATACCGCGCATATCAAACTAAACACACATCATAATATACCACTTAAAACACATCTTACCATCACATTCCGTTTAAGAACTAACTGTCGTTTGCGTTTAATGTTGTGGAAAACGGTCAATTTTTCCTTCTCCCATTACCATTCTGCTAAACATGGAATTTTTCTCTAGCGGATCAATTGGGCACTACAAATGTCCACACTCTGCTGCTTCTGCTGTTGTTTCAACACATGTAGTACGATAGTACCCATTCCAAATTCAGACACAAGATCGTGACATTAATGGTGAACTATTAAATATGCCCAATGGAGCACTGTGGCCAATTGTGAATTCTTCTCAACAGCTTCCAGCAAAACGTCGTTGTCCAGCCATTGTCGTGGCATATTACATATGAGGGAGTTTCCAGACCGCAATTTGGTGTACCATCTCTGGCGATTTGGAACAGCAAGAAACAGCACGATAGGTAGATGTAAGTTGGGGGGCATATAGTTTCTGGATTCGAGTTGTAATATTTTTGTTGTGGTGTGTATCTTCAGTCACTTTGTCACTGCATATGCCAAATCCTCGTTGGTTCCAAACCAATGGGGCGAATACATCATAAACAACCTCCAATATCGGCAAATTTAAATAGGATCGTTGAAATTTACACTGAGGATTCAACCACATCATGATGTTTTAACTGCTCCTAGGAATATTCACTAAATATCTTCAGTTCGAAAGCTAAAAACTGTAGTTAGGCAACCCCCTTCTTACAGCTGTTTCTCAAAAGCTGAAAGAAGAGCCAACGTTTTAAGGAAAAAGTGACAGCTTGTGGCTCTTCAGTCCTGGCATCAATCGGCATATGCAAAAAGGTGATACGTGACAAATTTCGAAAAATGGACTCGTGTGCGCTAAAGAACTCCTATAGGAACCTGTGCCAGAAGGAGACATATGACACTGCGCCTCAGAAAAATAGGGTACAGAATACGTGATAAATGCAAAAAGGTGGCATGTGCAGCACATGTCACCTGTTTCAAAGTTCGTAGAGTGGCAACCATGCACTCGTGTTGCTCTTGACGGTACTAACAATTGCTACGAGTTAAAAGAAAACGTATGGGATACTACTTGCAGTCCAGCTTCAATATCACGTTGCATTTCGACAAAAGTGAAGCGAAAGATACACATTAAGATACGAGAAACCTATTATACTTAATATCCTTAAGAAATACTCGAGTCAAGATAGGATTTCTGCTGGAATTAATTACAAATATATATATATATATATTTTCCTGGTTCCCGTTCATGTATGTATCCCCCTAGTTTAACATACTTAATACCTACATTCTGACCCTTAGACCATCAGCAGTCATATTAGAAACAGGCGTCCATTTGATGTCTTGAATACAGTGTTTCGACATTTACGCGAAAATGGTCTAAGATACGGAAAACAAGTATAAAAGATAAATTAAAGAACACAAATTTTTAACCAATTTCGATCTTCTTCATTTTATATGCGACCTATCATTTGGCTACAATTCCCATGTATTTCCATTTCTCGTTATTTTAAATATCCTTTTGGAGGGGGGGGGGTTGTTTTGTCGTGAACAATAAGTATTCGAGAAATAGCTCTATCTATTAATGTTTTTATGTAGATTGTATACTGCACATTCTTCATCGAAAAATAACTTCGAAAGCATATGTGGGGAGAGGTGGAGGAGGGTCTTTTTATATTTTGTATTGAGTTCGCCAGGGCCTAAGTTGATAAGTATATACCATCCTGTCAAATTGATGGCGTAACTGAGGAAAAACCATGGAAAAACCTCTGTGAGGATGGTCGGTCGTTAGTATTGATTATTTATTATGCAAACAAGGTATTTTCATCCATTTACAGCAATAACGCACAATAGTTCTAAACCAATAAGTGACAATTGGCGAAAATGTGATATGTGCAAAAAATTGAAATGTTTTTGTGGGCCAAAGTGGGAGTCAAATTCAATTTCAAGTCTCTTGTTATTATCCAAGATGTATTTAAGAATGAAACGTGTTTCTTTAATTTCTTTCACATTCGTATTTGTAAGAGCTATTCGTTTTTTTTTTGAGGGGGGTCCTGTACTTCTTTTTTCACACATCACCATTTTTCAAAGTACGTTTCAATTGATAAATTATGAAGCCGGATGTACTAATTATTATTCAGTCTCTTACTTAAAGGCTTTTTACAGCAGCCTACGAGTGCAGACTGTAAAGTCATACACTCTATCTATGTTGCTGGGAGAAAGAATGGGAAAGTTGACATCCCTGACTATTTCTTATAATCCCGGCAGTTGCCAAGTGTGTAGAGCGAAACCTAGAAGAACATTAACAAACTTTGTCGGACAAAAGATTTAAACTTCCATCCTTCCACTTACAAAGTTTGCATTCTTTTGATGAGCCACCACACTATAATAAGTAACTATGTGAGACAGGGAGTGTTACGATGGTTTTGGTACTTCCTATCAATCCACTTAGGTATTTCCTCGGAAAGAGTTGGTAATATAGTGACAGTATATAATATCGTGATATTCTAAAATTATGTCTTATAATTAAATGAACGACAAAGATATTCAAATAAGAGATCAAGAATTATAATTGACGGAAATTGATTCATTTATTGGTCCGCCTGTCAAGTAATACAAATACTGTAACTTGAATAATCAGAAAAGTCTGGATATGAATAACAAAATAATAACTACACACACACAATGATATTAGAAAGTAGAGAACTGTGATATATATAGGTGTGTGTGTGTATTTCTTTTCTGTTGTAGTTGTGATGTACTAGGTTTATTGCTTCTGCTATGTGTTATTATTATATTATTTGTACTAAAAAAGAGCGTGTGCTATGTATATTTTATGGTTGAGTGGAAGAAAAGGTTTTGTGACCTTAACTCCGCCCTAATAAATAAGAGGAAATAAATAAAAAATAAATCGATGTCTTTGCAAAGAAACCAATACTATCTCAATACAAGAATATCTCTCAACAAATTACTTTGGTGAATGAAAGCGGGTGCGATTGCTCATCAAGGTGATGACCAATCGAAAATCAAGAAAGTATCAGTACGGCACAATGTTGACAGGTTACTTACTCGTATGTCAGTATGCTGGACGATGATGGAACGTAATCGTGGTAACACTGAATTTGCCAAACTAATAAATGCAAGGAGTAAATTAATTATTCTGACAATGTTGATGACTGACTTAGAAAATTATTGACTATAGTAATTAAGTTTCTCACTAACAGAATCTAGTCCTAACTAATAGATTCCCTGATTCGGTAGCCGAGAACTAACTCAAATGAACAGCAGTGAAGCGAGTATGCACGTAGAAAGATTCAAGGAAAGCAAAGCCTTGATTCTATTCAACTAGTTTTCACTTCCAGATACGAAGTTGTTTACGTAAAACAGTGGTTTCAATGTATTATTTTTGTAAAGCAGGAAGCTAATGTCACTGTCTTTCACTTTCCTTTTGACGTCATGTGTTTTTACCACAACCAGTTCAAGGCTCGCTTATGCTACTGCAAGCACACAATAAGCTGGAAATAGCACTCACTCGACGAAAACAATAAAATGCTTATTTTTTTGTATATGTTACACTTATGCTTCTATCGTTCTTGAAGTTATATTTAATAAAGCATAAAACACTTAATCGAAGAGACTAATGCGAATACATTATATACTCACTCTAACTAACTTAACCTCCGTTGCTTAGACCTTGCATATGTGTCGTATGTCAAATAACTGTCGATGATGTTCAATTCATTATTTTACCCAATAATAAGAGCTTGTAATAAAAGGTTTAGAGAATCTTGGAACGAAAATCTTGATTGGATTATTAATAATAAGTTTTAGCAATAACATTTTGCCCACTTCCAAAGAATAACTCGACTTTAATTGCTACACAATGTTCGTTCATGTTAGAAGTACCTCTTGTCATTCCACAAAACGGAAGTATGTTCAAAACTTCATGATGGTCCTTAATGATTATAGACAAACTATTACTAGTTAGAGGTTGCAGGAAAATTGATACCAAGCGAGGTTACGAGTTCGAGATGACAGAAAGATAAATTGGAGGCCAGCCTTTATGACAGCAAGAATCAATCTTTCGTCGTGTCTGCAAATTCATTCTCATCTGCCTGCGGTCATGTGTCTAGTTGCGTGGAAGCAGAATAATGGAACAACAAGTTCTCAACTTGTGAAAACTTTTCAAATCCAACGTTTATAACAGGTTATAATTCCTACTGCATAGAACATAAATAATATTATATTCTATATTTATTTATTTCTTAACTATGTACATAGAGGAGCATAGAATTTTAGCGAGCAGAAATAGACAAGCGCCACAAGATTAAATTTAGAGCTTTAGCAGTTGTAATTTTACTATGAAGGAATAAGAATGCAGAAATACTGTAGATAATGTTATTGGAAATGTTAACTGGAAATGTTATTGTATTAGACAAAAATCGCTCGAAATTTGCCGGTTTTCTCTACACTTTTACTGATGTAATTTAGTCATCTTCCATTATTTCTAAACTTTCGTATTTTACCCAAGAATTAGGGAAGGACTAACTCTTGACGGAAAGTTACAACTTAAATACACTTTTCATTGCAACTGCGATAATCTGTTTGCGAATCATATTTCGGATGGTTCGAATTTCATTTCTATTCCTCTTATTAGGCAGTCATCAACTTAAAATTTATCATCAAGGAAATTATATTGCTAAGTGGACAGCATACAAAACTTTTCTAACAAGAAATGAAACCCATGTGGTACAAACCGATCATTATCATATTTGGAATACGTACAGGAGTTCCAGTAATATGCACACATTTGAGGGAAGGAAACTTTTTAATCCAAATAGGCGTGGCTTCAGCTTTGTGCCATAGTAGCATTGAAGGCTAACGCAATGGACTCCATAGTTAGGCAGCACTTTGGGGGAAAAGTATGCATAACGGTCTTGATTTCCTTCAAACATTATATCCTCAATATTCATCCAAGCGTGAATCTCTATTGACCAACCTGGAGAAAGGAAGTCATCATATGACTAGATATTACTACTAAAGTACAATCTCATCGTGTGTTAACGTTTTGATCATCCCTGATATCTTGCACTTATATTTATGCTACACACATGTTCTTATAAACCGCATACACTTTTGTTGTCTGTAGGAGGACCAATAAACATCAGGGGTAAATATTATCGAAACGAAAAGATGCCACGAAACAAGAAGAAAATTCTTTAAAGAAATGTAAAATATGTGTAGTTTATGGAGTTAGAAGACTTCTATTAGCGCAGGATCGTCACAAATTAACAAATGTCTGAATAAATAATGGCGTAATCCGTGTAGGTTTAGCAATTCACAATCACAATTCATAATTCACTCAATACTCTATTCCAGATATATTTATGAGTAAAGAATGCGGGTTAGAGGCGATTTCTATTCTTGCCTATAGTTCCGCGATGTTAATTCCTCGTCAATGAAGATTTAGTTAAAAAAAAACTCTATTTAGCAATCTCTTCGTTATTAACTTCGCTCAAATAGATGTATTGGGCACAACTTTGAATGTGATTTGTTAAACTGCATAGAATACGTCACTATTAAATACAGAGATCAGCCTCACTGATTAGCTTTTACTACTTTTGATCTACAATATTTTTTTAATTTCAGTTCTATTAATGGCCTTTAGGCATCTAAGGCTCAGGCCGTGACAGAAGGAGGAAGATGTCGGCCGGGACCTATGTCGAAGGTGACATTTCGGCATTTGCTTGGTGTGACTAAGAAAAACCCTGGAAAAACCTCAGTCATGATGGTCGGCTGCTGGAATCGAACCCAACACCTCCAGAATGCTACTCCAATGCTCTACCACTGAGCTATGGTGGCTCCGGTTGTTCTACAATAGAACTGAAATGAATATACTGTATGTCACATTTTAACCAATTAAATTTTCCTTTGCTAAAAGCCATTATGCGTAGTGCCGTTTAAGGTAATTATACACGTTATACATAAGTGGCTGTATACTTCTGTTAGAAAAACATTTTCAACATGATCCCATTGAAATGCTATAATGAAAAGTGGCACCTTGATTCTAATCAGAAACACATTGAACATATTTAAAAATAAAATAAAAAATAAAAAAATACGATTTTGAGCTTTTAAAAACCAAATTTATTTTATTTTTGAAAAATATAAAGATTGGTGTAAAAAAGTCAAGTAATAAATAAAATTACAGATCCTGAGATTCTGAAACGAACGGTGAAAGTTGGAGCTGTCTAGGACAAATAGTTTTTTGAGTTTCGGGTTTTTAAAGGTTTCCAAATGCGTAAAAAAATCAGTTGATATTTTTTTTTATTTTTAACAATTTATAACTCAAAAATCAAAAGCAACAAAAACATTAAGTTTTGTATTGTTGATCATATTGATGCATAGAACACAATTACCAAATATCACACATTTTGTAAAAACTAAGGTCTACAATTATTATTTTATTAGTTGATTTGGTTTGGAATGACCCCAAACTCATAGATTTGAGCCCGTATTTGTCGTCTGAACCTGTTCTGCCCACACTATGTGTGATTTATTTGTGAGATAAGTATTCAGAGGTCCGTGAGCTCAGGCCATTCCATTTATACTGATTCCGCAGATAGTATTTATTCTATGTAATAGTGGCGTTAAAAATAAAACTCCTGGCTTTGACTTCGACTGAGGTAATTGAGCGAGTATTTAAGAAAATCAAAAGGAGAAGGAGATGAAGAAGTGAGAACTTTAAGAGAAGCATTGAAAGATCAAGAACAAGAATAGAAATTTCTGAAAGAAGAAGTAAAGCAGCACTATCTAGCAAGAAATAACTAAGTTGATTGAAGAAAAGGTTAAGTTTACTTTCCGATCTAAATGGGTTACAACCGCAAGTGGATAAATTATAATTGAGGTTAAACAAGTTAGAAGAGAACCAGGGGCAACAACAAGCATCTAAAGAAGAATTTCAATCGACTATAGATAATGTAAGACAAAACGTAAAGGAAGAAAACTTAACTTTTGACATTAATAGATATTTTCAAAATGGAAGTAAAGAAGCTGGAAGATCAAAGGTCTGAGATAACACAAATAGGTAGCAGCACAAATAGGTAAGTTAAATGAAACCTTAGGTGGAATCGAAGGAGAAATTAAGAAGCAGCCTTAAAAGCAAAGCTTAGTTCCAAAAAGTCCGATCCAAGAAAGTTCGCGCAATGAATGAACTTCCTAGAGAAAATGTTAAAGCTTACGTCTATATTGCTCTTCAAGATTACTGGGTAATCTGAAATAGAAGGAGGGCATGTGTAATGCTTTCTGTGATAGAGACACACAAAGCCATTAAATGAGGTTTATTTCATATACGGCGCGCGAAGTAATTATTGATTTTTGTTTATTAAAATAAAGACAGTATTAACTAAAAAAAATAATGTACAACATTGTTGATTTTTTATTTAATCGTGGTTTGAATTTTAGTTTATTGTATAAATGTTGACATTATTTAGCAGAATTGTTTAGAAAGAAGATATAACGTTTTGTTGGCTACGCTGGAAACATTACCCACCATACCTGTGTATTCAAATTATTAATTTCATCGTATGTGAGCAATATTTAAAAGCTAAAGTTATATTAAAATGAATATTAATGTTTATATTGTCTTACACTAATGTAAACTTATGTGCAATTAACATCTAAAAAGTGCAACTATCAAGTAATTATCTGGTGTTTATGTGTTGAATAGTTATTGAGGCAGATTTTCGTGTTGTCACTTACTTACATATGCATATAAGGGCTTAGCTAGACAGTGTAATTAATTTCATGCTCTTCAGCTTCACAAACACCCTCACATATGCAATTCACAGCGCCTTATGCTAAATCCCTTGCGTACAAAACGCAATTTAGTGTTGGCTATGACACTAGCTGAAGTGGGTTATCAGGTTGGCCAAGTGGTTAGTACGCTTGTGGTCACAGGTTCAGATCCTGTGGAATCTATTGGACCTAGTATTTGGAAGCCTACTTTACCAAAAGCTGTAGGTCCCGTCCTTTGAAACTAACTAGATTGTTTAGGACGACAGTAACAATTCCCTCATTCACCTGCTTAAAGCTTCAGCTCGTCTCGTCCATCTCTTGGTCATTTCCGAAGCAGGTATGGGTAAGATGGTCGCTCTGGTCTTCCATTTCCTGTACTATTTCATCATTCCATGTGCATGACTGAGGGACATTTGAAATGAAAAGCACCGTTTGGAAAGCTGACCTGGACTTTGACCCTTGGGTCTAGATCGCTCAGGACTTTGTATGGTTGTGTTTAGCTGATTGTTATTATTAGTATGCTTGTTCTGATTATTCCTGATTTCCCACTTTACGCCCGATCGCCGATGCCTAATTTGTACTTTTCATGTAGTCCATCCACCTGCACTTTCACCTTTCACCCCCTCCTCACCGAGCCAGAAAGTGACCCGGCGACCCCGGCATGACCCGAACATAGGTGACCCGGCGACCCGGTCTGAAAATTGACCTGGTCTGGGAAGTAAAATTAACTGGAAATTTCGGCGTCGTATTTTTCGTGCCCTGGGGGTAACATCTTTGCTCTTGGTCACCCCTGAAAGAAACGTGATTCAAACTCAAGGAAATAATTATGCTTTGTTCTCCGGGCTATCGGGTCTGAAGTCTAGACCCGGTGACCCATTCGAGAACTTGACCCGATTGACCCGGTGACCCGTTTCAGCTCTGCACCGAGCATAGCGCGGTATCACACTCAACTCGTTCTGGCTGTTCCACATACTTCTCTTACTGTACGAACACACTGCTATGTGTTTGTCGCATGTGGTTTGTTCGCTCTTCTGCTTAGGTGCGTACTGAACAACCCACATTCATTCCAATGCCCTTGCACGTGGGCATGAGTTCAATTTCCACCGGGTCGGTGCGGATCTCATTTCACAAAAGAACTATAGCTCCCGTCCTTGGAAGCTCACTGGCGCGTTTAGGACTTTAATAACAATTCAATCTAATCTTTCCAAAGCAGGGTCATGGGACCTCCCCATTCTTATGAAGATTACCTAGCACAGCCTTCACACAGGTTTCGTGTCTATATTTTTAGAATCTCATGGCGTGGCTTTCTTCATAATCACAAACACCTGATATGAGAAAGAGGAAGTGATCGTGGAAGTAAGCGTCTTCAAGCCTCGTTTAAGCTGTTGATAAACTTTTCGTGACGTCGTCAATAATGCCCCGAGTGGTTATTCTTTATTATTATCTCTAAAGGTAAATAAAAAAAACAAGATGCCCCTAGTGACCAAGGATTTATCTGCTGAACTTGGCGAGGCTAAGCTTGGTTGAAGAGATTATCCTGGAGTGTTACACTCCAGCATTGCTATTCGCAGTAAATAAAAATATTGGTAATATTTAATTCATCAATTTAATCAGTTATGATTAGCTCTTTTGTCTATGATTAACTCTGTTGTTCATTCCTTGATGAATCTTTTACCATGTTGTTTACATGGTACAAATTAGTCATTTAGTTATTTGCATTTAGATCATGACAGAAACTATTTACAGAAATTCGTTAGTACAGAATAATAACGTTAAAAGAATATCAAAACTCGGTAAAACATAAAAGTGGCAAATAAAAAATCTTTCGTTTTGGCATATTGACTTATTGCTGGCACTGTCTAAGGTGGTGCCATCTATTGATAAAAACAGCATTTGTATTAATTATTCTGAAAAGTGTAGAAACGGCATTAAAACACGTTCTTGTGTTCGTATCTCTTCAGCAACTAATTGTACAGCCTATTCCAAAAAGGTTGACCGCATTGATTATGCTGTTTTGAGCTGAAACATTTTTAAAACGTTTATTACTCGGAAACCACGACTCCAAAGAGAAAATGTTAAAGAATGTTTTAGTATCATTTTTGCGTATGTAGAATAACCTCCCAGAGTTTATCAATGTATTTTGGAATCACCCTGTATATGGAAATACACATCAGGAAACGAAGAAAGATGGAGTTACTGCTCCCCCTTACTCCCCTGAATCGCAGGCAGCACCGTAATCATACTAAAAGCTATTCTTTGTACGTATTCTATGCACAAAAGTAGTCGTCAATCATTTCCTTTATATCTCATCTGTATCCCTATTTATAAGCAAGTTTAACGTACAAAGAGCAAATATATTTTGTTGCAAATGAAGTGAAACTACTTATTGACGTTAAAGCAAATAATAATGCGCAAATGGCCCTTAATGGAAAATGGACAAGGACCCGTTTGGAAATGGATGACTAATATATTATATTCACTGAACTTTCAGTAAAATTACACAGCTTGAAAGCGTACTACTAGAATGGGAATACGTGGGGTAAAACGCACACGGGCCATTAACCCCGACACCTAGTGTACAAATCACACCGATGTCAAACATGATAGTTTCAGTTCATTCAACTGTCAACTCTGCATGACATGACGTCTACCAGCTATTGCATCAGAACAACAGAACCCTACTTTGTGCAACGTGCATTCATTGGATTCGCTAATACAGCATTG
>JAGDQP010054682.1:0-13296 GCA_022664845.1 Lepisma saccharinum
ACAACTGAACTGACAACACTGCTTTGAAGGTGAAGGTGTATGTGATTGTGATGAAGGAATTGAGTGTTTGTCGTGTTCGATGTGTTGTGTTTTCATAAACAGAATTTATAGCTTATGAACAAAAGTGGAAGAACTTGAAGTTTATAGTATTCGACGATTGTTGCTCGAGTCAAAATTCATGATAAAAGTACATGTAGATTTTTGGTTCTTTTGTTTGTGGCGTTGAGTCGATGCGTGACGTACTGAAGTAGTGATATCTAACGAATGTATGTTTATTGGCGGCCAGATTTTATAATTATTAAGCTCTGTCCGATAACAATGTGTGCTTAAATTTATGGTGCTACAGTTTGTTGTTTTTATGTTGGTAAGTATCTAGTAATTCATTGAAATCTGACACCTGTATGCTTCTGCGTTTTTAGTTTGTGGTCCGGTTCGGTAATATTTAAGCTTACGTCGGGCATGATTTTTCCGAACGAAATAAGTCACAGGTTCATGAATCGGAATCACAGTAATGTTCCATCATAATGACTTGTTTATTTCGGCATTTGTTTACTATCGCCGGACCAGACCAAAATTACAAAATTTAACTTCCACGTTCGCTGTTTTTCCCTTATTTGCTCAGCGACTGACCAAGGGCAGTTGGAGGTTAGGTAACTCAGGTTCGGCAATTTTTTTTCCTTGTGCACAGCGACTAATCAAGGGCACTTGGAGGTTAGGTTCGGTGTATTATTTTCCTTTTGCACAGTGACTAATCAAGCGCACTTCAGTTCATGTACCAGAAATTTCTGTCGATCACGCGTCAACGAAGTCCAATACACTACAAATAATAAAACTTCAGCCAAAGTCAACCTACTTCCTTCGAAAAAACTTCCTTTTGTTGCAGATTTTTGCCACTTGAATACCACGTTGCCTTTTCCCACATTGAAAATAGTATGTTCCTCTTCTCTTCAGTACTTTCAGTTCGTTTCCACACTTGCCACAAACTGTTCGCCTCTTTAGTACACCATGTCTTTCACACAATTTCAACAACTTCCCCATGTCATTTTTGTATAATTCGATAAAACTAACGCAAGAAATGTCACAGCCTTCACAACCACGCGCCATTTGAACACTGCTAACTGTAACTACGCAAAATAGCTCCTTCCGCCACCACATTTAGTTCGTTTTAATCAACAAAACTAACTAAAGGCACATTATTACTCACCTTTCATGTTACCCACATTGCACTTTCACTCCTTTTTCATCACAAACAGAAATAAATTGCATCCATACTTCCTGAAAATTTCTTAAAATTGGTCCGGCGACAGTAAACCTAACCCTTTATTTCCATTTCACCATTGTTGTTTTGTTACAAAAATCACGGACAGTATGTCGAGTGAGCGATAGCGAACGGGCTAGGTTCGATATTTTATTATATGTAATAACAATCACTTTTAACAGACAACACCTGTGAATGCTCCATATATGGTTCCAAACGCCAGACGTGTACTAAAGAGATGCATGGTGTAGTGTTACGATAGCTGGTCAACCATGTATTTGGATTTCAAGAAAGATAATGGCTCAGCTATCTAATTCAAAATCTCTGCCCTGTATATTTATATTTACAAATAAAGTGCTTTAATCGTGCTTAACTTCTAATGCTAAATTTGGGTTAAATTCTACTTTAGGTTCCCCCAGAATCAAAATTTACAGGAGAAATGTAATGTTCCTAAGTGTATGGTAGCGTTGAAGAGCAAAATATAAGTGTGAAACGAGCGAAAGCCTGAGACTATTTGGCACCATCGTTCAGGTTGAGCACATGGTGGTGTGAGTGTGTGAAAGAGTTGTGCATCGTGTATTAAAAAAGAAGACCTCTCTTTAGTTTACGTCGAGCGTTCCATTTGGAAACTTGTCACTATGACGTAACATTACCATGATTCCGATTCATGAACCTGTGATTTTTTTTTTTTCGAAAAAATCATGCCCGACGTAAGCTAAAGTAATAATAATAATAAAAAATAGTGTATGGTTCCGAGTTGGTGGGCATTTTGCAATAATTACGAGAGGAATGAGCTATTTGTTCGACTTGGAAACATAAGGCGAATATTAGAGGAAGTTACGAGGCGTAGGTGTGTTTGTTAGGGATAACTATTGCTGTGAAGTCAGAACTACTTTCTTGAGACTTAGGCCGGTGGGCACACTATAGTAATATGCTTCGAGTATAATAATAATAATATACTTCGTCATTCATAATACTAACTGTCACAATTAGTAATCTTCTGCATGGCGCCATGTTTCTAGCTCTTGATCAACTAGAGTGCATATTTAACGAATTACTAATACATGGATTTTCTTAACATTTTGGATTGGTGGTTGTCGCTAGGTGTTTATAGAAGTGACTGTAATTAAGGTAAATAGGACTTGAAAAGAATTTTAAATAATGCAATACATGCTCGGAACTGCACCTGACTTTTTCTAACCCGTTTTTACTCTAGTGCTCCCTCTCCATTAAGTCCATCATTTTTGTAAAAAAAGAAAAAAAAATGATCCATAGCACGAAGCGACGCCATAGGTATTCGTGCCCATGCCAACGTGGGTGCATATGGTGAACAACTCGGAGTGCGTATTTAACGATATAATGACCCATTGTCCGCTATGTGTTTCTTGAAATGTCAGTTATTTGCAATCAGTAGTAGGTATAGAGCGTACATACTGGCGGAAGCTAGGACACAAAGTAAAATTTGTTCTTAACTGTTACCTAGTTAAGATGTTTTTCTTTACAGTCGTTTTATGGTTTTACCAAGGCGGACCGACGGTGTTGAACCGTATAACTGTAGTAGATGATTGTGCTATCAGTTGGCGGGATAATCCCTTGGAACGGGATTTTCAAAGCTCTTGCTAAATGACCTTTTCCCCCGTTAATTGCTCTAAATCGGGAATTCAGGCATAATGTCATGGAGCAGTCGTAGCTCAGTTGGTACAGTGTTGTCTTAGCAATCGGAAGGTTCTGTGAACGATCCCATAACGTGCCTGGTATGTCTGAGGAAAATCATTTCAGGATTGTCGGCTACTGTTACCAACCACAAAATCACCTGAATGCGAAGCCAATACTGCACCAACTGATACTGCTATGGGTCATTCCATGTCGTTTTTTTGAGGTAAGTAACCCATAGTCTCTGATTTAGCTTAAATTTAGTGTGAGGCTTTTGTTAATCATATAATGGGAAAATTTGAATTATTATTACAATATCTTAAATAGTTTATAAATAACAGTAGTTTGAAATAGTGAGTTGTGTCCGCTCGATGCACCTGGTTGTACTACCGTGCTACACAAACACTTGCACAGCACCAGATCGAAGTAAGGCAAGACCTCCAAACTTTCCACAGTGTCTCGGCTTAGCTTGAGGCATTCACACACACGTTTATGGAAGGGTATCTCTTGTATTATATGCAGTAAAAATTGTTGGAAGTTAGGCTTATTTTTCACACTCTTTCCGTATATAGGTAACTTTAAAAATGCTAAAGTGAAAGAAGGAAAGTTATCACTAACATGCCATATATATTTTCGGAAATAGGATAATAAGTACTACAAACAGAAAACAATGGAGAGGTGTTTTGCGTCCCTTAAAAATGATGAGCATTTTGCATATCAATCAAGTGTATACATTGTTCATGTTAGCCATAAAGTTCTATGATACAGGGTTGTTCCAAAGTCCCAGTACAGCCTGGTAGCTCACAAACTGATATGAAGCATTGTAGTACACAAATTTGGAATGGTAGGTAAGGACTACATTTTGGAATACATGATCAACGTAGCCGCTATCTTGAAATCCACCATATATGTAGGCTCAAATTTTACAAATGGCAAGTGGGTCATCTAACTTGTCATACAACACGAGTATGTCCCCAGAAAGTAATTCCATGTTAGATTTGCCCTACCTGTTACGGTGTCGGAGTTAATGGCACATGTGTGTTTCCAAACGAAATGTTTTCCGGAGTTCCGGATGGCCCTGTACGCTTTCCACTAAGCATAATTGACGAAAACACGTCTGTCCCCAACAGAATGTCAATGGGACCCACTATGTTAAATGTGGAATCTGTCAACCTTAAGCCTTCCAAATGAGGCCAACTTCCAGCACTAGAACACGTTTGTTTTGGCAAATCGGATGTCACTTTTGGGACTGCAGTCGTACAATTTCAAAAGTTTCACCGAATGGCTGAAACTGCTAGTCCACCATGGCACTCGCTGTCCTCACTCCTGCGCCTGTGATCCCGGAAATCACAACACTAGCTCTCTTTTTCCTGAGATCAAGCTTTTGAACACAGTTCTCGGTTGTAAAACTTGATTCACTCGCGCAATTCAGCATCACTATGAAAGGGTAATACACACCATTACTTCCTTTCACTCTCACTATGTGGCCGTACATAGCAACAACACCTGTGGCACACTTGCGTCGGCTGCAACACGGGCCACGATATTTGATTCACGCACTGGTGATTCAGTTCTCTCGTAGTGCAAGAGCGTATGATATTTTTGGAGCACTTGTGACAAGCGCTAGAAGCGCACTTGTCTTTTCTACACGATCTCCGCATACAGTTGAAACACAAATTTTTCTCTTTCACGAGGGTGACACGATCGGACACAGAGAATTTAGAGAACTCCGCACATTTGTACAGAGGGTGATTATCATTCCAAAGTTTACATGAAGTTTGACGTTTGTCTTTTGTCACGATTCTTCAGTTTTCTTCGGGATGCGTTTTCCTGCCGGCGGACACTGAGAGCGAGCGGGCTCTGTTATCGAGGAACTCCGTGAGTTGCTCGAATGATGACTGTTCATTTGATTTCAATGAAAGTTCCCACTGTCTACGAGTTTCACTGTCCAGTTTATCCGCGATATGATAAACTAAGATTACATCCCAGTGTTCGACTTGTTGCTCGAACACTTTGAGGGACCGCGTGCACTCCTTCATAGTATGAATTAATTTTCGAAGAGCGGTTGCTGATTCCTGCTGTATCACCGGTTGCGTAACTAAACGCTTAATTGTCTCGTTCACTATCTCCCTCTTGTTAAGGTACCCTGTGTTAAAAATGTTCCATGTCTCTTTGTAAATACTGTCTGTGGTTTACATCGCTTGAAGGCGTTGTGCTGGTTCCCCCTTGAAGGATGTTTTGAGATATTGTAGATTTTGTGCACCCGACAAATTTTTGTTGTTATGAGCAGAGGTATCAAATAGATCATGGAACGATAGCCACTCATGCAAGCTTCCCGAAAACACTGGTAATTAAAACTGGCTCCGTCTTGCTAGCTTGCCCTTCAGATGAAGACCCGGAATGAGTTTCTGCGTTCCCCTCCAACTGAAGATCCATTAGCTTGACACACAATTTAACTATTCTTTTGTCCATTTCAGATAACTCTTCCTCTTTCGAAACATCCGCAATGTCCTCCGGCAGCTTTGAGCTGGAGGTCACCTGTCTTTCCTTGATGGGCAGTGATTCCTGCCGCCTCGCTTGCCTCCAACTCTGCGATAGGTTTTTCTTCACGCGTAATTTTTGCCTTTAATGTCTTTTTTAGTTTTTAATGGCTCCAAAACACTGCACACAGTCTGAGAAAGAACACAAAATCACTAACTGTCTTTTTACTTCACCGTTTATTGATTCGGCTCGGAGGACTAAGTTTTTTGTGTGTTACCAAACGAATTGTTTTCCGTTTTACACATCATGTAAATTGTTCACAAGAGATAAACAACCTGGTAATTAGATGTTTTATTTTGGAAATACTATGAAGGGGATTGTATAAAAAAGTCATTATAAGTAAGTAATTTTTAAAAAAAAAGATTCAGTCTGTAGATGAGCTATCGCTATAACAAGCACATACCACTACACGCACAAATACACTGAGGAAAAAGCGCGGAGCAGCCTAACGGTATTTTTTGAAGAGCAAGGGAGACCGCCAGAATACGGGATTCCGCAGTAGAATAAAACTGACCACAAAGGTATCTATAGGGAAAAGTAAACACTATATTTGGGTTGTTTCAAGTTTTGTAAGAGCTGTCAATCGGACCAAACAACACGAAAAGCATGCTACTTGGTAAATGAACATAATATGCACTGCAAACTTTCAGTGAAGATAACTCCGTCACTGTAACAGGTAGGTCAAATCTTAACACCTGGAATGACTCTGGGAACATTCTCGTCTTGTTTGATAAGTCACATCCATGGCTTGGTTGCTATTTGAAAACCTGACCTCCATCCAAGATGGCTAAGATCATATAGTCTGTCCCCACCAGTACACATTTTCTTGTCTGTTTGTGAGCTACCAGGCTGTATTGGGACTTTGGTATTACCCTATGTCAGAGAACGTGATGGCTAACATGAAGACCTTATATTTATACTCTTGTTTGATATGCAAAATGCTCATTATTTTTAAACGCCTCTCCATTTTTCTGTTTGTAGTACTTTTCATCCTATTTCCGAAAATATATAAGGCATGTTAGTGATAACTTTCCTTCTTTCACTTTTGCATTTTTGAAGTTACCTATATACGGAAAGAGTGTGAAAAATAAGCCTAACTTCCAACAATTTTTACTGCATATAATACAAGAGATACCCTTCCATAAACGTGTGTGTGAATGCCTCAAGCTAAGCCGAGACACTGTGGAAAGTTTGGAGGTCTTACCGTTTTTCGTTTTGGTGCTGTGCAGATTTTCTGTGGCATAGCAGTGTTACCAGGTGCATCGAGCGAACATTATAAACTTTTTATATACTTTTTCAAACCACTGTTATTTATAAGGTACTTAAAATATTGCAATAATAATTGAGACTTTTATATGACTAGCAGAAGCCACACTCGGAATTTCAGCTATATCAAAGATTTTGGGTTACATTTTCCTCATGCACTGGATGATTTGACATGGAATGACCCCTATAGAATCGGGAAGGTTGGAGCGAGCCCACTCTTACCTGGTCTGTGCTTCGACCAACTGCACCGGATTCAAGCCGCGTTATGGTTCGGAGGTCACGATAAATCAAATAAACTACCTGACATTGTTTATTTTAGCTGAGAAATTGGAATACCGGTAATGGTGTAGACGTGTGACGTCATCAATGTCAGGTAGTTCATTTGATACACATTCACAAGTATTATTGGGTCCGCTTTCCAAAATTTCATTATTGCTTGTCATTTTTCCAGTATCTTTAAAACTAACTCTCTCTCTCTCTCTCACACACACACCCGTAGGTACTGAGGCCTTTTATGTCTCGATAAAATTTACTCATTTTCTTATAGAGTACATTATGCTGTTCAAATAGCGTGATCCTCATTGTTTTTTTTTTTTTTGTGTGTGTAGAGTGCTGAATCTGTTGCAAAATGAGGGGATGTTGTGAGTGAACAGACAATGTAGAACGTAGTATGTTTCTTTCATAACATCACACCACATACACGAAAACAAGGAACTCAAGTTATTTGAATTGCGTTATATATTCTATAAGAGGAGTAACTAGTATCGACACTTAAACACAGTTTTTCTGTACCTAGGAATAACAACAGAACTTCAACATTATACTCTATTTTTGGTATTTCGCAGTATTTTACTACATTTTTTATTTATAGGAAAGCAAAACTTAGCATTTTGAGGTGTATCCAGTACCAGAAGTAGCTAAACTACAGTATTTAATTCTTTTGCCACAATTAAAGAAACTTCACACATTTTAATGTTGCTTCTCGCTTACCACAGAGTTTCATGAGTTCCATACCAACTATCCTATACATAACTAACCTCGATAGACAGTACTTGTTCTAGGAACATAATGCCAGTTCCAATTCAATACATTTCACTATGAAAGGCAAGAACTCCCGGAAAGCTAGGACAATTTCACACCCTAGTCAGAGCCAACGGCTGAGTTTCCAACACTTTGTTTAACATGGTTGCTCCTCTAAGTCAGGGAGATGTGGGTGGTAAATTGGTGAGAGAAAAAGAGAAGATAAAAGTTAACAAATAAACCTTAGGTATATTCAGTCAACGTTACGGTACAATACTAATGATTTTGTCACAAGAAATTTGCGTATACATACAAATTTCAATATTATGGTATTTAGGGATCTATGGCTCAAGCCGGGATAAGGAAGAGGAAAGGATGTAGGAGGGTGTTGGATAGGACTTAAATTGAAGGTACCATCCCGGCATTTGCCTGGTGTGACTGAGGGGATGGTCGGTGGTTGGGATTGAACCCACGAATTCCCGAATGGAGTCAACGCTCTACCACTGGGCGACGGCCGCTCGGTGCATACAAAGTAATGAACTTGCGGTAGAGAGCTAAGGTGGGTTAGTTAATTAGTTGTTTTATATATATAATTGTGTTGTTTCTGTTCAAAACACAGTAACAAGTCCGCCATGTGGCGAATGGACACTTATGGTTACAGCATGATTGCAGCTTAAACGCCCTCCTTGCGTGTCATGCACCTCACTAACTTCTGTTATATTACACTTAAAAAATGATTAAATCTGTTGTTTTTTTTCACGTTCGCAATACCACTAACAAAATTCCAAACATTACATTTCTTGTGCACTTTCTACAGATTTGACTGACTACGACTTAAGTTAAATCAAATTAAGGTGCAACTTCACATTCTGCTTCAATTTAGTGAAGGGCTCCGTGTGAAGTCTACGCACTTTTTAACAAATTTCTACCTCACCCTCTCGGATTTGTATAATTTTTGGTTTATTGCTTCTACCCGTGAAGTATTACATTTTTTTTTTTTTTTCATTTTTTTGACTCAGTGGTTATTGTTCTATTAGGGTTCAAAAACCACAAAATAGTTATGGTAGTCATACATCCTTACATTTACCATGAAAATTGTAATTGGGGACGATAATGGGATCGCGAGATAAAATAAATCATCATATGTCTGCGGAGGAAAACATACGTATGGTCCACATTAAGAATTTTTTTAATTTTATTTACGGCCTTCAGCGTTAGGTATCTATGGCTCAGGCTGGTATAGAGTAGGGGAAAGGGTAGAGGAAGAAGTCGGGCAGTGCCTAAGTTCAAGGTACCATCCCAATATTTGTCTGGTGTGACAGAAGAAACCCCGCGTCCACTTTATGAATATTTTATTATGAACTAGTATCTAGTATGGATAAACAAATGGATACGGTTCCTAATAACATTGAAACCAGATAACCGAATCTTCTAATTGGTACGCGGTTTCGTAGCTTGGAAATTTAAACTGAGAGAAATTTAAATCTGGTTCTTGGAACTATGAATCTGGATCGTCGAAGGAAGACCTAGATTTGAATCTTTTGTCCGGGTCCAAGATTCGGATCAGGCTACCCGGTTCGAGGTTTCGGATCTAGGTACCCGGTTCTAAGATTCGGATCTGGGTACCTGGTTTAAAGATTCAGAACCGGGCATCGGTTTCGACGATCCAGATTCTCGGTTTCAAGAACCGGATCCGGGTACCCGGTTCCAGCAACCAGATGCGGGTTCTGATATGGATACGTGAAATGATGGTTAAATATGATGCAGTAGTTTGAATTAGGAGTTTTTAATTTATTAATTAAATATTAAACAGAAGTTATTAACATTGTTGTTTTGATATAAATTAATTTGAATATGTAAGGCATTGTAAGCAAGTATAAGTTAACTTTTAACGAATAGCGCTTCAAATCTTTCCATTGAAGATTAGCAGCTTGAAAACGGCCAATGGTATTGACAGGATTAATTTTCTTGATATGCGAAGCAACTTACTATCAGTTTATTTCTTGGTCTACAGAAATATGTCCTGTGAGTTATTTTAAAATGTCTTCCTTTTTTATTTTTTAGGTACAGTATCATTACTATTAGGAATGTCTGGCTATGATGACTCTGAAATGGAAGTGGACGATCAAAGTGAAGATGGCGAATTGAAGAAAAGTCCTCCTACCAAATCCCCAATTTATATTAAAGATAAGGATGAGCTGGATTTTAGGTAAGTCCGAGTTTCCGATTTTCTTTTTTGATAATCAGAAGAGCCATGTTTTTCAGAACGATCTTAATCCTTCTCATGTAGCTCTGATCTTCCACTTTTTTCTTAGAAAAATGATATTAACAAGCGTGATATTGTGTAATGGGTGATATGCTTGCGAATCTACAGAAACGAGCATAATTTGAATATTACTGTAATGAGCATTAGTTATTAGATTAGCTTGAATAGCAGAAAATGTGAAGTTTAGAGTAGGTTCGGCTAGGTAACATTTCGGGTTGATGTAGAAATACAAGTCAGCAGATTGTAGCGTTGTACTTTCACCGGAAGTTAAAGTGTTTATTCATCAAGGTAATGAGGTTCTGAAATTTAAGGTCACTTTTTTCCCTTCTGCTTTCTTCTATCTTCTTTCTCTTGCTGCCTTTGATGTTCTTTTTGTGCCAATTCTTCCTTTGCTTTCTTCCCTCTTCTTTCTCTTGCTGCCTTTGACATTCTTTTTCTGCCAATTCTTTCCTACTTTCCTTTACATAATGTAAAATGCAAGCGGGTGCTTCTATTGCATTCTTAACCAATCTGTTGTTCTTTGGTTCCATTTCTAATAGTCTTATTTGTCTTCTGGTCATATGAATGGGTTTTCGTTTACCAGAATCGATCACTCCATCTTCTTCAGTTTCAGTTGTTTGGTTATGTTCTTTCGTTGTCCCTTGGTGTGACGCCATGTGTACTAGAAATAAGATCCCGTAACAATTAAATCGGCCGGGTGACGTTTCGTCCAAAGTATTTTGTCCATACGACATTTAGTCCATAGACATTTCGTCCATTGACATTTCGTCCAACGGATTTTTGGTCCACAAAACATTTCGTCCAACAGAATTTTCGTCCACAAGACATTTCGTCCAATCGACTTTTCGTCCAACGGATTTTTCGTCCACGACACATTTGGTCCAACGGATTTTTCGTCCACAGGACATTTCGTCCAGTCGACATTTAGTCCAAAGGATTTTTCGTCAAATCCATCAATGCACATACTACACTCTCATCCATATAAATTCACAGGCCAAACTACTGAAGCTATAAACACCAAATTTGGTATGAAGGTGTAGGACCATGAGTAGGTAAAGGGAAAAATCCGACATTTTGGAAAAGTCGCCATCTTGGATCCATAATGGCCGCTAAACCCATTGTTGTATACAATAGAGCCTAAACGGCTGGGGCTATTGAATTGAAATTTGGTATAGAGGTACATTATTAATAGTAAGTTAATATAATATTACACAATTTACCCAAAGACGCCATCTTGTATCCAAAACGGTAGACTTAAAATTTCATTTTCCACAACCTTTGAGGTAGAAGCACGAAATTTAGTATAAAGCTTTATCATAAGTAGTAGTTTAGGAAAATAATAAAATGTTTTGGGAAAGTCGCCATCTTGGATTCAAAATGGCCGCCAAAAAATCATTTTCGACACCGTTTGAGCTAGAGAAATGAAATTTTATTTTAAGCTGTGTCTTTACGTGTAAGTCATGACAATATAATCAAATGTTAAAAACGCCGCCATCTTGGATCCAAAATGGCCGCCAAACCATTGTTGTTTAGAATATACAGGCTAAACGCCTGGGGTTATTGAAATGCAATTGGGTACAAAGGTAGAATGTCACCAGTAGGTTATGAAAATATTACGAGATGTGTTGAAAGACGCCATCTTGGATCCAAAATGTCTGCTTAATTCATTGTTGCATAGAATACACAGCCTAAACTACTGGGGAAATTAAAATGAAATTTCGTATAGAGGTACATTATCAATAGTAGGTTAACATAATATTACAAATTTACCCAAAGACACCATTTGGATCCAAAATGGCGTACGTTAAAAATGTTCCACGCCGTTTGAGTGAGAAACACGAAATTTAGCATAAAGGTGTATCACAACTAGTAGTTTAGGATAATAATAAAATGTTTTGGGAAAGTTGCCATCTTGGATTCAAAATGGCCGCCAAGAAAATCATTTTCGACACCGTTTGAACTAGAGAAATGAAATTTTATTTGAAGCTGTGTCTTTGCGTGTAAGTCATGACAATATAATCAAATGTTAAAAACGCCGCCATCTTGGATCCAAAATGGCCGCCAAACCATTGTTGTTTAGAATATACAGGCTAAACGCCTGGGGTTATTGAAATGCAATTGGGTACAAAGGTAGAATGTCACCAGTATGTTACGAAAATATTACGAGATGTGTTGAAAGAAGCCATCTTGGATCCAAAATGGCTGCTAAACCTATTGTTTTATAGAATATACAGCCTAAACTACAGGGGATATTGAAATGAAATTTCGTATAGAGGTACATTATCAATAGTAGGTCAACATAATATTACAAAATTTACCCAAAGACGCTATATTGGATCCAAAATGGCGTACGTTAAAAATGCATTTTCTACACCGTTTGAGTTAGAGGCACGAAATTTTGTATGAAGGTGTATTATGACGAATAGTTTAGGAAAATATTACAAAATGTTGAAAAAGTCACCATCTTGAATCCAAATGGCTGCCAAACCTATTGTTGTATAGAAAGAGACCCTAAACCGTTGAAGCTACAGAGATGAAGTTTGGCATAAAGGTACATTATCGCTATTAGGTTAAGAAAATGTTACATGATGTATCCAAAGACGCCAGCATGAATCCAAAATCGCGGATCTAAAAATGCATTTTCGACACCGTTTGAGCTAGAGATACGAAATTTGGCTTATATTTGCATTACGACTAGTATTTTAGGAAAATATTACAAAATTTTAGAAACGTCGCCATATTGGATCCGAAATGACCGTCCAAAAATCATTTTCGACACCGTTTGGGCTAGAAAAATGAAATTTTATTTGGAGACCTACCTTCAAGAGTAAGTCACGACAATATAATAAAAAGTTAAAAAGTCGCGATTTTAATCCAAAATGGCTGCCCGGAAACCCATTTCCTAAATTATTAAGCCCAGACAAACGAAATTTGGTATGAAGGTGTACCATGAGGAGTAGGTTACAAAAAATATAAAAAATACCTATTGGGGCGCAGCCCCTGTGGTGGGTGGTATAATTGTAATAATGAAGCGCAGACCGCCAGAGAGTGTCTGATTGAGATAAAGGTGGGCGAAACTCCCCAAACCCTGATGAAGGGGTATGACCATAAGTAGGTGATGCGAAAAATCCGACATTTTGAAAAGGTCGCCATCTTGGATCTAAAATGGCCGCCAAACCCATTGTTGTATAGAATACACAGCCTAAACCTATTGAAATAGAATTTGGTAAAAAGGTAGAATATTACCAGTAGATTACGAAAATATTACGAGATGTGTTCAAAGACCCCATCT